>JAODUO010001988.1:0-48083 GCA_025642075.2 Ridgeia piscesae | reverse complement strand
TTTCGTAACCTCACCAAGGAGGTGAGGATCTACTCGCAGAAGTTTATTGACCATGGCAAGGACTTCAACCTGGAGCTGGCCATCAAGTCACGCATCATCACAGCCGGCCTCAAGTACTCCCTGGTCACCAGCAACTGGGGCAACCAGAAGCAACCCAATCAGACTAGGGCAGGGGTGTCACAGGTCAGTCGTGGTTCTACTGGTAGATGGGTGGGGTCAAAATATGTGAAGCAGATCACCAAATTCCACCAAAAGCAGAATACGACATTTTGAATTAATATATCAGACCTGACAGGAACACTTAATATAATCTTATTAGTATTTTGCTCTTGATTGACTTGTGCTGCCCTCTACAGGTGTTGAACCGTCTCACGTTCGCATCAACTCTATCGCGTCTTTGACGTCTCAATTCTCCTGTTGGGCGTGATGGCAAAATCACTCGACCGCGACAACTTAACAACACCCAGTTGAGACACCTTAGGTGGGTGACCGCTGTGAAAGTGGTCATTTCACTCAATTTGCGCAGTGTTTGTGTTATCAGTCTACAGTGCTGCCTACATCAAACATTGTAAGAAAATTAAAAAAATCAGTGGTTCTGTGAAATAGTTTCTGACTGTAGCTCTCATTGAATGTTTCTTTCTTGCATTGCATTTATGTGAAACAACAGCTATGTCAGTTAGTGAATGAATGAAAGTTTATTAATACAATTTTCAACAATAAACACGTACAAACAAGCAAATGTAACTACAACACAAGATGTTAGAAGTTACAATATTTGAAAGGGGTAAATTAAAAGTCAATGACTTTTGTGTGAATTTACCCCTGGTACATCATTAAATAATGGTTACAACAATTGATATAATGTAAAGGTAAGTTCTTATATAATGCAGTATCCAATCCTCAGGACTGCTTGGAGAGAGTCTGAAGCTCTACCCCCAAGCCACTGCGCTCTACTAATGGAATATATATATATATATATATATATATATATATATATATATATATATATATAAAATACCTATCCAAATATAGTGTTTGGTCACTGAACGGAACTGTTCAGGTTGTCTACCCACGCTATATAAAGTACACCATTGTATTTTATTCCTTGTCTCAATATTATATATAGTTGTAAAATGCATTCTTTATTCACCATGTGTGGTCTACTGTAAGTATTTCTTGACTGTATTTTTTGTCTCCGTCATCCACAAGGTGGCGCTGTGGGTCTGATGAAGTACCTTGTTCTGATGGCGAACATCTCGGTCGGCTCCCAGCCGTCCCCCATCCTTGATGTCCTGGAGGAGATTGCTCCATCTGCAATTGCCAAGTACGTCTCTCACTTTAGTTCATCCGCATGAGTGTAGTAGAAGTGAGGAAACTTCTCATGCACAGTCCGTCAGATCATTGACACATAAATTAACCTAACAGAACAATCTGTCTCCATGAAGTTGGGCCAACACACACAGAGTTTTTGTGTTTTATGTAAATTCTCATAAAGGTAAGTTATAATATAACACAGTGTCCAGTGATTCTCTCTCCAGTCTGTGTGACTGGTCCAACATGATTTACTCTGTACTCCCTGGCAGACTCATTCAATCAAACATGATCTCAACTTCTATAGGAAGTGTTCAGCCATGCTGAAAGTGATACACAAAGGCAATTTGTACACATGTATTCACTACTGTCTATAGCCAGGTATTCATGCATACGGCTGAATGAACTGGAGCAGTGTAAAAAGAACGAAACTGCCCAAGATTTGAACCCATGGTTTTCTTAGTAGTTTTCCTTCTACAGCTTTAACCATTTCACCACGAAACACACACACACACACACACACACACACACACACTACACACAATATTTAGCAGGTCTCCTATTTTGGGTCTCATTACTAGTTGCTAACCTGCCCGATGTCAGCCTCAATTTTTCATCCACCAGTCTTCGCTGTCTTATTTTTGGCCTATTTCATGTTTCAGTGTTAATGAAGACTAAGTATTTAGAAGTCTGTGTTAGTGTGACTAACTTCCAGTACTATACTGTTTTGAGTAAAATTTGGGATGTCCACAACTGGGAGGGATTTGTACTACCAAGTGACATTTGAAGGATGTCACTTGCTAAAGTGAGGGTTGACTGTAGTAGGTCGATTGAAGTATGTCACCCTGTTTCAGCGCCACCAAGTTCTTTGTCAGCGGCTGCTGGGTCGGCATCCACCGAGACCCAGAGCAGCTGATGACCACATTGAAGAAGCTGCAGTGACAGATGGACATCATCGTGTCAGAGGTCAGTAGGTCAACATCCCGGGGCTACTTGCGATTAGCCCCGCTGTAGCAATTGGCTACGTGTCTAAATGGAACACGTTTATTTTTGGAACATCTTCATTGTAAGCTTGTAACATTGTAATTGCCAAACATGTAGAGCCATGTAAATGTTATGTCACTTTTAATATGCAACCGTATCATGTACACTGTTTTCAATTGGAAATACAAAATTGAATTATTATAATGTTAAAATAAAAACATGAAAAACCCAACTGCAGAAATGTGAGACTGCATTGGGATCGCCTTGGTGTGGGGCGCTACCCACCATGCCTCTGGTCATCTCTCTGTCCGGTACACAATTCACAGTCCTCTGAGTTGTCGCAGCAGTCATAAGATTTGTTGTGCAGGTGTCCAAGCTTATTGTGGAGAACCAGAAACTGCTGCTGAGGAAACGTCATCTGGACCAGCTGAAGGAGAGAGTACAACAACAACTGGTGGGTGGACACTGGACATACCCACACCTTGGTCACTTGTCAGTGACGTGATTGGTCGGTCTGTATATAATTGTTTGAAAATATGGCATCCGGTTGGTCGTCTTGTAGCCATAGTCTCTGCTGATTGTGACAGTTATTTCGTAGGTTTACTTTGAAGGATGTCACTCACTTTGAAGGATGTTGGAAATCTCTGGCAAAAATGTTTGTGTGGATGAGTGTGTGGGTGGGTGTGTGGGTGGGTGGGTGTGTGGGTGGGTGGGTGTGTGGGTGGGTGGATGAGTGTGTGGGTGGGTGTGTGGGTGGATGAGTGGGTGGATGAGTGGGTGGGTGGGCTGGAAATCTGAGCCTGCTGCCCGTCCCACAAATTACAATTCAGCCTGACCTGCCCCGCCCCGGATATTGTTCATCTCCTGGCCCGCCCAACAGTCAGCCCGCACCGCAAAAATTTGCACATCGTAGCCCACAGCCCGCCCCGCAGAAACTTGGCCCGCAGTTCGGCCTGCATAATTTGTTTCAGTCAGCCTGCAGCCTATAACAGATTGAACAGATAACAAGGAATAATTAAAAATAACTAATCCTTATTGATTTTACTGAATTCATTTTATTAACAAAATTTCATTATTTTATTATTTAAAATATTTTTAATTGGGTATTCAAATTAAAATATGGCTAGTTATGTTTTATATTCACCTTGTCTTTTTTAACCATTTAATTACTTGAAATTCAATAAACCACATTTTTCAGTCAGACAGAAATAATTATGTTGGAAGTCACTGTAGTCATTCACCATGACAACACTGAGCATACCAGATAAGCTAATATCAACAAAAGGTAGACAGTTGTCACCTCTGACCAAGGTGGACCCAGCTGCAATTAGCAACAACAGGCCTCTTTTGCCATGGCCTGCCTGTCTTTTGATCTTGGCTTCCCTGCCCCTTGCCCTGTTCTTTTACAATTCTAACCAGCCCTGCTAGATGGCAACTGCTAAGGCCTGCTATTGTGTCAGAGCCTCAGGTGGTGCAAAGTGATGAGAAATATGAGCTTTTATTTTAAGGCGTCTCTCTGGTGGAATTTTTTTTTTTATTCTCAATTTATCTTATTCAAACTTTCAGATAGTGTTATTAGAAGAAAAGTAGAAAGTGTGATAGTAATGTTTATTTTTTTAACGAAGGCGTTACCATGGAAACGGCGGCCATCTCGTATTTGTTGTGCCTTTCTTGGGAACAAAATATCTTTGTAATGAATGCATCAAATGCAGTCATATTTGACATGCAGCTAGCTGAGAGTATTCCACAGGGGGTGACAGAGCTATTTTGCCAGATTTTGAAAAGTGTGATTTTATAACATTATTTATTTAACATTATTTTGTGCTAGTAAAATGTTATGATGACACATGTTCATATGTCATTATATAAACATTGTATAACTTTATAACAATAACAGCTCTGTCACCCCCTGTAGGATATGCCCAAAATGTACTCTGCAAAGTTTCAAGTGATTCCATTGAAAAACAGCCAAGATATTGCAAAACTAAATGACGATTTACTGAAAAAAACGAAATAGGAGAAAAACGTATTCAAAGTCTGCTCACGTTTTTGTAATGATATTTCTCAGCAAAACGTCTGCAGTAACATAACTTTATCCTAAAGATGAAAAATAAATACTTTGTCAAACTGTGCACAACATCAGCAATTTTATTAGAAATCTATCTAAAAAGCAACCAACAATACATGTAAAATATGTGCACATACTGTAAAACAGCACATAATGCAAAGTAGATGTTCATATCAGATAAGTTCTGTGGCGGATGTTGTCTGACACCAGTCCAATGTAAACTATGTATAAACTGACTACCCAGGCCTGTGACTAGCTGTCACTCATGTCCTCAGACTGTCCCTAGAAGGCACCAGTTGAGTAGGAGGAAGATGCTGCTGTAGCTCGGGTCGTTGCCCTCACCGCCATCTTCCTGGCATGCCTAGCCTGCTTGCTGCTGTCTTTCACTTGTCTTTCAGCTTTCTCCAAGTGCAGCTAGTCTGCCTTCCGAGCTGACTTCTTCCGCTGCTGTCCGGTGGCAATGGCCATCAAGGCGAACGTTCGCTCAACAGTCATCCCGATCCCTTCGTTGAACTCAGCAACGGACGCACAGACAGCCGCAACAACCCGCATCAACCCAACAAACCCTTTCTGGGCATTTCGTCCATATCTTAGAGTGGATGCACTCGTTCTTGTTTTGTGTCTCCACTCAAAGACACCGGTTTAGCAGGTGTCTGTGACCTAGGCGCAGGTACACATCCTTGACGTGGCTGGCAACTTCCCGTGACAAGGCTGGGTGAACATTCTCACAATTACTGCCCGGTTCCTCCCCTTTGGCCTGTGCCCTCTGGTAGAAGCACCAGCTGGTGGCTCCCTCTGGGCAGTGGGTGTGGTGGTGGTCCTCATCTGTGGAGATCGCATGGAAGAATGATGCAAATACGGCTTCCCGCATGCCTTCCAAGTTCCCGCGGTTGCTCCGGATGGCATTGTCGTAGTAGTTCGCCAGTGTCTTGATTGTTGCGCCTGTCAGTTTTCCATGGCCCTGACCACCAAGCACAACACCACGCTTCTTCCCTCTGTCGCAAGTTTCAGGAGAGCCATTTTCATTCGCTTTGCCACGTGATTCACGCACTCCTCCTTTTCAATCTTCACATCAGGGCCATACACCTCCATCTCAGTCAGCCGCTTGAATGTCTTTGCATCACCATCGGAGAGGATGGTGGTGTAGCGGAAGCCATGTCTGTCCATCAACCTGTCCCACAAGTCCTCAGCCACGGCCACCTCCATGCCACCGGGGTTGCCTGTGTAATTCACATTACACTCACCGAAGTGCCCCTCAAACCAACTGTCAAACTCGGGTGTGTCTGCCCCAAGGCGAGCCTTCGCACTGGTGCAGGTCTGGCAGTAGAGTGACTTCACTGAGAAGTCCAGCACGAGTCCAGTGATGACATCCACAACGCAGCCAGCACCGTACATCAATTTGAAGCCACGTGTCATCCATGTTCCATCGTAGCTCACAGTGATGTCAATGATGCCGTTCTCATCAATGGACGGGTCAAGGTCCTTGTGAGCCTTGCGGACAACCTGTGCTGCTTCGTCCAACACACTGGTCACCAGCCGCATGTTGGCATTAGTGACTTCCTTCATGTGTGTGTTGAAGGTTGAGTGGTGCACGGCCGGCATGTCCATATGCCGGCACAGCTTGACGAGGCCACTGTGCCCAACACCCATGTCCATCGTGGCAGACACGAGGGACTGCAACACAACAAACATTTGTGTAATTAGAATGCTTTTGTTTTAAGAGTGGGGTTATGTCCAAAATGTGTATTAGTGAGTGGGGTTTTGTCCGAGTGGGGTTTTGTCCGATGGGGTTTTGTCCGAGTGGGGTTTTGTCCGATGGGGTTTTGTCCGATGGGGTTTTGTCCTGGATTCTCCAGGACAGTTTGCTATTGATATCTGTGCCTAGGCGCGCGGACAAAACCCCCTCGGACAAAACACCCTCCATACATAACTCCCTCTAGACATAAGCCCTTTCCGGACATAAACCCCTCGGACAAAACCCCCTCATCATGATACTAAACTTAAGAATGATTAAACGAATAAGTACTTTATTTTTATTTCTATTGCAAACATAAATCTTCTGGTTCTATTCATCATGTTTATTTCCACCGAATGCCGTGGCCGATTCCAGTTAGTGTCTGAGAAATGGTTATGTTCATTCACAGTTAATTTATTTACTCCAAACTATACGCATAATTTTTCCAATACTCAACATTGTTTTATTTAGTCTACCGATATTACTATTTGCATAAAAAAGTTAGTATCATCTGCAGAGGATGAATGTTATTAGACTAGATATGTTACACATGTCATAAATATATAGAACAAATAGTTTGTCTGAGGGGTTTATGCCCGTAAGGAGCTTGTGTCCTGATGGAGTTATGTATGGAGGAGGTTTTGTCCCGGGAGGGTTTTGTCCCGGATTCTCCAGGATTGGTCGCCCTTTGTGTATGTCTAGCTTTCTCTTACTTCGATTTAGGGTTGTAGTCTATAGCTAGGGATAATATGTGATCAGGAATACACTAGTCAGAGTTGTTGGGTATAACTTCATTTGTAATCCTTAGAATTTCACATTTATCTCGGACTGGGTGGAAATCCATTAGCCAGGTCTTCTCCCAGTCCTGGAGCCTGTTGAGGTCCTCCTGCAGGTGCACTGCTTCATTCTCACCACCGGTTCTACGATACACCAGACTGCCATCTGCAACATGCTTTCATAAATACTCTGCTGTGCCAAAGAATATCTAACTGCTAGGCACAGAGAGCATCTCATAAAAATTATGACATGGCATTCTTGGATACATACATAAGTACCACTGCTTATTTATAGCCCCACAAGAATCTCAGAGCAAACTAACAGTAGAAGCTCTCATTCACAAAATCAGCTTAATTATAATGATGGATTACCCAAAAAAGATGATGGAACCACTTATTATTTTTTAATTTTCAATTTGCATGAAATCTGTGCTTTCTCAATGCATATCAGGGTCCATTACATTAAGTCTCATAATACATATACAGTGTAGTATTAATAAAATTATGTATTATGAGACTTAACGAGTAGAACACAATGGTTAAGTATAATGGACCCTGATTCACTTATGTCCATGCCAGGATTCCTCAAAAAATGTATTTCAGTTCCTAGACATTGTTAAGGTATGTATACAATGGCTATTACTACATTGGTAAAGTGATTTTTAAATGATTTAGATACTCTCACTTGATATTTCTCTCAATGCATTATTTGTGTCTACCTAATAGTTTAGTGTGTGCATTGAGACAGCACAAATTTCTTGCAAATTGAACTGACAAATTGGGTTCCAGCAAATTTAACATATCCAGAATGCACTGATTTTACTAATTGATATTTATCTGTCTGTTGGAATTAGTCCTCAGAACACTTGTTAATTTGTTTCCACATTATCGCTGTGATATGATATCAGCCAGTAATGCTGTTACACTACACCAGGCAATACCTATGGGCCAAGAGATAAGTTACCATAGTCTTACAAAAATAATTAGCTTGCTTTTTGGAGTAATTGAATAAATGTATCAAACAAAATGTATGTTTGCAACAATGGTAGCTGCTAATGTCTCGGTTTTAGTTGTTGGTTCGATCCCAACAGGTATTGCACTCCGTGCAAAATTACCCCTGGCATGGGCTTATTGACCGAAACATTGCATATCAAAACTGGCACTAGGCCACAGTAATGTCCAAACTGTCTTGAGTTGAGTTGTCACATTTGAACATTTCTTCACAAAATCCTAGCTGTCATTAGCATTGTCTCATCTGAGGGCCGCATAGGCATATTGTTATGGGTTTGCTCGCTTAGTTTAACAAACAATGGCCTTTGCCTCTAACTTTGGATAGAGGTTTCTGATCGGGAAAGTATGCCCCTTGTTGGGAAGTATTTGTGGCTTTAAAATCATCATGCAAATATTTTTAGCAAAGCTGGTTATGTAGATAGGTGAAGAAAGAGAATGACAATATATTGTATAAAATGTTATCGGTGGCATGTATTATTGTCGTTGCTGCCAGGCAGAAATACTGTCTGCCCTATTTCTTCACTGGCAGGGCAGAAATGCCTTTCAGCCTGGCAAAAAACTAACCTTGCCCATAAGCTCCTCTATTTCCCAGACTTGTCTGTTTTAATGTCATCAGTGTGCAAACATTTTAGAAATGGTACAGAGGGAGAATGACAACATTTTCTATAAAAATGACAAATTTGCCTATCCATGGTCTGTATTTTTCAGCCCTGGCACAACTTTTGGCCCAGCAGAAAATCAACCATGTGAAGTGAAAGTGTTATTGACTATTGACTGTTGACAATTATAATTGACTAGCTGCACAAAATTAGTTATCCAGCTAGAAAAATGTGTTGTGCTACATGCAAATACAACAGTTAGGCCTATGCAAGGTGACTACCGGGTAGTGTGTGTGTGTGTGTGTGTGTGTGTGTGTGTGTGTGTGTGTGTGTGTGTGTGTGTGTGTGTGTGTGTGTGTGGTGTGGGTGTGGTGTGTGTGTGTGTGTGTGTGTGTTGAACATTCATGTTGTTTAGAATGATTCATCACCACCCAATTCCTTGTCTTCCATCTTTCTACCAAACCAAATTAAAGAATGAAAGCAGAAGAATAATGGGACTTGGCAGATTACTGAGCTCAAAAAACAGGTTACCAACATATATTGCCAATGTTTAACCTAGTTCTGGGATTTATCATCTTCTCTGTTTTTTTTCTTTTTGCAACCAACCACGTCTGATTGATGTTCTGGAAACAATCTTTGCATAACTGAAAATATATAATTGCAAATTATTGGCTTTGCCACCCATATTCCAAACCATTAAATTTTTCCTAATGGCGAATGTATTGGAATGTATAATGAAGTTAGCAGATTTTGAATTATGAAATTATTATGAAATATCTTAGTTACTTAGAGTGTTCCTCCGACGGCATCCATCCCCATGTCTTGCACTTGCAGTGCCAGTCGTCAAGTCAGTCAGTCAGTCAGTCAGTCAGTGGCAGTGTTGTGGCCGTGCATTGACTGTCGTTAGGCAAGTAAGTTTATTTTAACAATAAGAATGGCATAAACAACAAATCATGTGTTTACAAAATAACTGTGTACATTTAGATATATTATGTCAGTGTTTATATCTAATCAAAAGCAAATTTTACCATCCACATACCTCATTTGTTTACAATCTGCATTTATCATCGGTAACACGTGCGCGTATGTATCATTTACGACATTGTTTGCGACATCGTTTACTTTCGTTGACCGGATGGTAAAAATAGATAAACTTTTGAGAAACTCCATAGTCGTTGTTAGTTGCAAACTTATATTTGATCAAATAACGTATAAATCCACAAAGTGAGACATGTGGTAGGAAGTATACTAATAAGCAAATATCGGTCATGGTTTCTAAAATGCGTTAAAAATGGGAAATTATGTCAGAATGCAACTTTAGCATAGCCTTAGGCTTAGCCTATGCCATGGCTTATAGCCTAGAGGACTTTGTTTAGTTTTTGGTTGTGATAATCGAACGGTTCCCAAATAGCGTATTTTAGTTATACTGTCCGAAGGATTATTACAAACAGAAGCAATGGGACACTTTGCCGGTGACAATGATCACGGAAATCATGAATTTTAATCGATTATTATGGTGGTCAATTGCCATGGCATTAGCGGCAAGTAGGGTAACCTGGGGCAGGCCGGCCCCCCTAAGGGAAAAGTTGTGTATTTTTGTATCCATAACTTGTCGATGTATAATTGTGCAATAATAGTGTTGAGGTATATATACTTTATGTATGACACATGTCTCTGAACGATTGAATAACCAAAACATAAGTTATAACCAGTTTAAAATATGCTCCAATAAAACCGTTTTGCCCCATGCTTGGGGTAAAATGACCCCTCGCCTATTTACTCTAATATTAGGTTTAACCGTTGTAATGATATAAAAACAATGTGTTTTATCCATTTTTTATTTGAACCGTCATTAAGTACTACAATTATTATCACTCATCGTGAACAGAAATAATCACCACTCCGCATCACTCATCGTGAAATACATTAGACTCATCATTGTTATGTCCGTCTTCTATCGCTTCTTCGACAATATGACACGGTCACATAATACTGATAATAATTGTTGCACTTCTGCAGTTCTCCCGCTCTATTGATCTTACACCCGGCCTACCTATCAGCTCCTGTCTATATCACTCGACATTACGATCACCTTTGGCATCTGCATCATCACAGGCCTTAAACTCATTATAATGTTGAATGACTAAAGTAATGGCATGCAGATACTTCGCGGCAGATACCATAGCCTAATCTTCAATCAAAACCACTCATCAT
The DNA here is from genome assembly GCA_025642075.2 of Ridgeia piscesae. Taxonomy (NCBI): domain Eukaryota; kingdom Metazoa; phylum Annelida; class Polychaeta; order Sabellida; family Siboglinidae; genus Ridgeia; species Ridgeia piscesae. Next base: position 37,385 of record JAODUO010001988.1, on the reverse strand, counting down.
TAATTATAATATGTCAAAAAATTCAGTTGTCATTAAAAGCAATATTCTGCATTATCATTACACTCGTCACTGAAAACACCCATCAGCTTTGGAATTTGCATCATCACAAGCCATGAAATCATTAACATATGTTTATTAACGAATGGCTTGCAGATACTCTATTGTCTAATCACACTCTGACTCGCGGTTGGGATAGACGAAATACGGAAGCCCTGGTGTGCACTCACTGTGAGCCCAATTATTGCATTCTTGGCATTGAACCCAGACTTCTCGTGGCCGACTGCAACTGAATGGTTCTCCACACACCAAACACGGCCGCTTTTGTCGACTTTCTTTCACTTTTTACTTAAATGATTATGTATGCTATATATACATCACAACTTTATTGCGTTTACATACCATATTCGTACTGCATGGCGGAGCAAGACGGCCCCCGGGACCGTTTTGCCCCATTCTGACAGGGCCGTCTTACCCCATACATACCAGTGCTGACTTTTTCATCTTCCCATGTAATCGTTTAATATCGCTCCCATTTCGATTTAAAGTCATTGAAAACATGTACAGGTGTATAGACGTTAGTGCATTAGTACCGGTTGCTGGGTTATCACACGGTGGACATGTTGGCATTGATTTGATCGAAGAGTGATTATTAGATCACAGGGTATGCAAAACTTTAAGAAAGGTTTGTGAACTTACTTTTAATAGCGTTTGGCCTTGCGGTCGCTAAGAGTATTCGCTAGGGAGCAGCATCATGTTCAACTATTCAACGTTAGTTTGTGTTCACTCGTTTGGCAGATAAGACGGGGGCCGTATTACCCCCAGGGGCCGTTTTGACCCAGGTTACCCTACTTGTGTTTGGCGATCTTGACTAATAATGAAGAGAGCCATTTTTCGCTCAGTACAACCTGTTTGTCACATTTACAGCCTACAATGCGTTGTTTCCTGAGTGTTCACCAGGTGGCAGAAGTGTCATTTATTGGTGCGTCTTGTATCACAGAACAATGCGGGTCAGAATATGTGTATGTAGATGTGTGCTGAAATTACGCATGCATTCCAGGAGGTCAATTAGGGTTTTTCGAACACACACGCACACGCACGCACACGCATAATGCACACGCACACACATGCGTACTCATGCACCCGCGCACCTATAACCATCAATAAATACGTACATTTACATTCACACGCGCACACACGCGCGCGCACACACATACACATACGTACGCTATCTCAGTAACTGTCATGAATTACAGGGCATTGTGTTATACTATTCCGCGATAAATTATAACATGGTGCAGCAATATGTATGTTAATTTTCTTAAGAGCACAAATCAGCGTGCTCTGAGAGAGAAGAAAGAGAGAGAGAGAGAGAGAGAGAGAGAGAGAGAGAGAGAGAGAGAGAAGAGAGAGAGAGAGAGAGAGAGAAGAGGAGGAGAGAGAGAAGAGAGAGAGAGAGGGAGGAGAGAGAGAGAGAGAGAGAGAGGGAGAGGAGAGAGAGAGGAGGAGAGGGAGGGAGGAGGGAGGGAGGAGAGGAGGGAGGGAGGGAGGGAGGAGGAGGGAGGGAGGGAGGAGGGAGGGAGGGAGGGAGGAGGGAGGGAGGGAGGGAGGGAGGGAGGGAGGGAGGGAGGGAGGAGAGAGAGAGAGAGAGAGGGGGGAGACGGCGACCACGACGGCGAGAGACAGAGGGAGAGCTGAGAGAGAGAGAGAGAGAGGAGAGAGAGAGGGAGGGTGGAAGAGAGAGAGAGGGGGGAGACGGCGACCACGACGGCGAGAGACAGAGGGAGAGGGAGAGCTGAGAGAGAGAGAGAGAGAGAGAGAGGGAGAGAGAGGGAGGGTGGAAGAGAGAGAGAGAGGGAGACGGCGACCACGACGGCGAGAGACAGGGAAGGGAGAGGGAGAGGAGGGGAGGAGGGAGGAGAGAGAGAGAGAGAGAGAGAGAGAGAGAGAGAGAGAGAGAGAGAGAGAGAGAGAGAGAGCGAGCGAGCGAGCGAGCGAGCGAGCGAGGAGGGAGGGAGAAACAGACAGGCACGCTCACACATACACGTACACACACACACACACACACACACACACACACACACACACACACACACACACACACACACACACACACACACACACACACACACACATATGCACACATATGCACACACGCACACCACACGCATACCACACACACGCGCACGCACGCACGCACACACGCGTGCGCGCGGACCAATTGGTGGAAGTCACCGCTGCTGTCCCAAGTGATGGAGTTGTGCAAGCCCGCCCGCCCGCCCGCCCGCCCGCCCGCCCGCCCGCCCGCCCGCCCGCCGCCCGCCCGCCCGCCCGCCGCCCGCCCGCCCGCCGCCCGCCCGCCCGCCCGCCCGCCCGCCCGCCCGCCCGCCCGCCCGCCCAGTGTGTCCCTCTTTCCTAGTTCGATCTCACGGAAAAGGAAACACTTTCCTATGACTCATGATTGAATGAATCATGTTTATGAAATCGCTCTACGTTGTGTCCGCCCCAGGGTGTCTAATGCCGTGACAAGGCAGACACGCATGAGTGACCACACTGCACAGAACGTAGTGGTCTGAATGCGACACTTGGATCGTATCTCTCCGTCTCGACCGGCATGATGCTATCGTGTTTTGCAGGCATTTCAAACATCGACACACTCGTGTGTGAGGTTATACTCGGTCCTTAGAATTGTTACCCTTGACGTCACTGCGATTCGGGTGACACTTGAAGGGAAAACCCCTACACGGTGGGGCGCCACACGCAAACAATCTCATTGGCTAAGCTGTGTGCGTAGGGCCGCCCAGTCAGTATTTTGGGTGGGGGGGAGGGGGTAGAAAAGGCTGTAACTGACGACACTTGGACCGCTAACTACACTTGACGTCCGAGTTCGGTGTAGGCGGCTTCATGGAGTAAACGAGAAGAAGACAGCGCTCAAGTCTCCAGACACGGTAAGTTAGCAGCAGTCACCTACCTTGAAGTATTCTATAACTGATGACATCAAAGACGTCTCGTAATGTGAGTTACAGTGAAATGTGGTAGTCTTGTTGTGTTGTATTTTAATGTCGCACAGAGCCACTCCTCTCGGACGTCGGCCCACATCCCAGTGTCCAGGTGACGTATGTGATGTTTGGTTTTTGCGAATCACACTCGTGTTTATGGGTGGATTTCCAATGACAGTCAAATATAATTTTGTATTAACAACTTAAGGCAGAATCATACAAAGTTCTCTCTCTCCCATTCATCGATCAGGTCCCTTGGCTAACTTGCTTGATAGTGCGCGCCAGTGAACCGTATCGCAGCGCGCCAGTGAACCGTATCTACAATTCTATAAATGTGCGTCCGTCGTCCGCCCAATGTTCATAGCTGGATATCCAATGATAGACAAATAATTATACATTTTATTAAAAACATGAGACGAGGTGGCAGAATCATACAATGATCTCCCTCATCACCCTCTGTCGATCTGTTCACTTGGCGAAGTTCACCTTGGGAGTGCGCGCCAGTCAACCTTATCGCAGCGCGCCATAAGCATTACATAAAATTATTAAGTATGCAGTAAGAACGCGTCTGAAAGAATAACGTCTCTTTCTCTGGATATTTCTGGCCCTATTTGTGTCTGCCTGCCTGCCTGCCTGCCTGCCTGCCTGCCTGCCTGCCTGCCTGCCTGCCTGCCTGCCTGCCTGCCTGCCTGCCTGCCTGCCTGCCTGCCTGCCTGCCTGCCTGCCTGCCTGCCTGCCTGCCTGCCTGCCTGCCTGCCTGCCTGCTGTCTGTTAGTCCCCCGTCTGGGCGCCAAGTAAAGCTGTCAGCGTCACACTGAAGACGACGTTTTAGCTACAATTGCTATTTTGCTATATAAATAGCATATGAATAGCGTAACACGGTCAACATTGGAGTCGTGTTTTATAGCAACTCACACATCACACTTTATAGAAACAACACGGCCACTGCATAGTTTAGCTCTTCTTACAGGTCGGCAGCTTTGTCTAAGATCACACTTGTTGTCATTTCAGTCGGTTGGCAGTTGGCGAGTTTCAAGCAAAAGTATGGATTGTATATTAAATACGTGGTGTACGTTTGTCTGTCACTCCGCCTGTCTCTCTTTCTCCTCATGTATTTCTCTCCTGTCTCTCTCTTCTCATGTCTCTCTCTCTCCTCTGTCTGTCTGTCTCTCCTCATCTCTCTCCTGTTTTTCTCTTCTCATGTCTCTCTCTCTCCTGTTTCTCTCTCTCTCTCCTCACCTCTCTCTCTCTCTCTGCCTCTCTGCCCCCCCTCCCTCTCGTGGTGACGTCGTCTCTACAATGTACTGTCGTGGCAGTTATATGTAATCTACAAACGGGTTCTACACAGCGCTGTTTATATAAATAGCTTATGAATGGCGTAACACGGGCAGAATGATCGAGTCGTGTTGTTCTAATTCAGGTGCCAGGCTTTTTAGAAACATCGCTGCTGCAGTTTAGCTCCTCTTCCAAGTCGGCTTCTTTGTTTCAAATCACACTTGTGGATTGAGTGTTTCAGTTGGTTGGCAGCTGGCGAGTTTCAAACAATAGTATGTGTGTGTGTGTGTGTGTGTGTGTTGTGTGTGTGTGTCCGTGTGCGTGCGTGTGTACGTGCGTGTGTGCACATGGCACGTGAACACATGTCGTGTGTGCCCTCACTATGTGTCCGCGTGCGACATGTTTCTAACCAATTGATTTGTTTCGTTTTGGTAGCGACAGACGGAGATCTTCAGTCGAGGTGTAGTTGTCTTCTGTGTCGACTGCGGCCAGCGGACCTGCCAACCTCCTCCTCCTGATCTGTCCACATAGAGCAAGTGTCGTCACCCGTTGACAAGGTAGGTCTATGTCACTCGTTCACACATGTCCAACTGGACAGATGTCTTGTGTTTCTAATTATAGTTTATTATTTTTGCGACTATGCCCTAGCGCTCTCTCGAATCTTGTCATGGGGGGGGTGCTGTTTTTTCCAGGCTCACGTTGACATAGGGCAGAACCATAAGTCTGCCACCAGTGACACTTCAGGGGAAGTCGCCCCTTGTCCCCCTGGTCCCGTGTCTATGGCGTAGCTGAAGACAACCCTGTCACTTGCAGCGTTGTTTATGTAAATAACGTCAAATTGCTAGACAACGTCGGCGCAGCCTTCACACATCACTCGCCTTTTCCGTCTTGTGTCTCCTCAAATCTACCCACTCCCCTCTCTCTCCAGTTACCACACTCCCATATTCCTCTCTTCCTTCCCGTCTCATTCAACACTGACACTCCCCTCTCTCTCGCAAATAAACTCATATCAACCAGCCGTGTTTACCCTGAGCGGCCATTGCATAGGTCTTTGTACATACGCACACACCCTCGTATAGACACACACACACACACACACACACACACACACACACACACACACACACACACACACACACACACACACACACAGACACACACACACAGAGACACACACACAACACACACAACACACACACACACACACACACACACACACACACACACACACACACACACACACACACACAACAGATGCGGGCGTACGACCCCAAAACAGACATACACACATTAATTGCTGCATGGCTGAATTCCTACCAGGCAATTTGAGATGGCATTTCACAAAACATGTTTGCCGGATGTAAACTGAAGTGTTGTAAGCAGTCCTAAGACAGGGTATTGCGCTATGTAACAACTTCTGTTACACACTGAGACATCCAGTTGCATCCCTTCAAAGCTCAACAAAACAAGTGCCCTGGGTCACAAGAAACTTTTAAATATACCCAAGACTGACCCACTATATAGAACGATACAGTGGCGCTACCCGACGGAGCTTGGATAAACGAGGTTTGTGAGGCGTCTTTGGCTGACAGTGTGTACACACCGAGATGTCTGACAGAATCTCTGCAGAAACTGCCAAGTGGATTTGGTGGTTCTGTGGGGTACTCTCTAAGGGTTATATATGAGTGGGGTACTCTCTAAGGGTTATATATGAGTGGGGTACTCTCTAAGGGTTATATATGAGTGGGGTACTCTCTAAGGGTTATATATGAGTGGGGTACTGTCTAAGGGTTATATATGAGTGGGGTACTGTCTAAGGGTTATATATGAGTGGGGTACTGTCTAAGGGTTATATATGAGTGGGGTACTGTCTAAGGGTTATATATGAGTGGGGTACTGTCTAAGGGTTATATGAGTGGGGTACTGTCTAAGGGTTATATATGAGTGGGTACTGTCTAAGGTTATATGAGTGGTACTGTCTAAGGGTTATATATGAGTGGGGTACTGTCTAAGGGTTATATATGAGTGGGGTACTGTCTAAGGGTTATATATGAGTGGGGTACTGTCTAAGGGTTATATATGAGTGGGGTACTGTCTAAGGGTTATATATGAGTGGGGTACTGTCTAAGGGTTATATATGAGTGGGGTACTGTCTAAGGGTTATATATGAGTGGGGTACTGTCTAAGGGTTATATATGAGTGGGGTACTGTCTAAGGGTTATATATGAGTGGGGTACTGTCTAAGGGTTATATATGAGTGGGGTACTGTCTAAGGGTTATATATGAGTGGGGTACTGTCTAAGGGTTATATATGAGTGGGGTACTGTCTAAGGGTTATATATGAGTGGGGTACTGTCTAAGGGTTATATATGAGTGGGGTACTGTCTAAGGGTTATATATGAGTGGGGTACTGTCTAAGGGTTATATATGAGTGGGGTACTGTCTAAGGGTTATATATGAGTGGGGTACTGTCTAAGGGTTATATATGAGTGGGGTACTGTCTAAGGGTTATATATGAGTGGGGTACTGTCTAAGGGTTATATATGAGTGGGGTACTGTCTAAGGGTTATATATGAGTGGGGTACTGTCTAAGGCTTAGATATGAGTGGGGTACTGTCTAAGGGTTATATATGAGTGGGGTACTGTCTAAGGGTTATATATGAGTGGGGTACTGTCTAAGGGTTATATATGAGTGGGGTACTGTCTAAGGGTTATATATGAGTGGATTACTGTCTAAGGGTTATATATGAGTGGGGTACTGTCTAAGGGTTATATGAGTGGGGTACTGTCTAAGGGTTATATATGAGTGGGGTACTGTCTAAGGGTTATATATGAGTGGGTTACTGTCTAAGGGTTATATATGAGTGGGGTACTGTCTAAGGGTTATATATGAGTGGGTTACTGTCTAAGGGTTATATATGAGTGGGGTACTGTCTAAGGGTTATATATGAGTGGATTACTGTCTAAGGGTTATATATGAGTGGGGTACTGTCTAAGGGTTATATATGAGTGGGGTACTGTCTAAGGGTTATATATGAGTGGGGTACTGTCTAAGGGTTATATCTAAGTGGGGTATTGTCTGGGGGTGCTATATCTGACAGGGATCGCTGTTGAAAGTTCTAAGTGAATTTGTTGGTTCAGTTGGTTCCAGCAAATGACTAGTTCGACTGAGTGTTTTATAAAAAAATTGATTGATTCTTGGTGTCAACAGATCCTGTGTCACTGACTTGGACTCACGAGTGATGCTTTCATCCATATAATAAACATGACATAATGTATTGTAATACATTTTGTATAACAAAAAGTAACACAACCATTTGTATCTTGTTAGAAATCTGCTGTGAAATACTTTTATGACTGGTCGGCTTTCAGTTAACTGAAAAATTACTTCATCCGATTGACAATAATACATAAACATGACATTTATAATTGTATTCAGTAATCATGTTATAAAATGTTGCCTGTTTAAATCGTAATCAAATGGTCAAGTATTTATAATCAGACTGGTATAATAATCGTGATCCTTACAACCAAAGCATTCCTCCACAATTGCATTTATTAAAACTAATTGTTGTCATGTTGTATCTTATATACAGTGGCTGTATTTTCTTAGCAGGTCTCATTTTTTCTTTACTAAGACAATCATTATTACCACAGTCAGGTGCTCATTTGTACATGTCACAGTGAACTGGAGCAATGTGGAGAGAACACAACTGCAGAAGCACTGAAATGTGAGACTTGAGTTGGATGTTCTAACCACTATGTTGCCATGCCTTGGTGTAATGCTTTATTTGGCAATTTGTCTGATACACCAAAACCATTTACAAAAGAAGTCTCCCATCCATTTATATCACATATTAGAGAGAGGTGGGGGCCATTCTGCCGGTTAATAATAAAGTTACACTGACTTTAATTACCGTCCTAAAAACCCTGCATACACTTGCTATTTAATGGCAAAACCTTGTGTACCATTTAGATGCAGGGGAATTAACACAGACACTTTGATAGACTGGACTAGGTTTGAATTGTATTACTAGGCCGGTACACATTCTGCAGACTGGAGTTTGACCAGGTCAAGGTATAACTAGCTCTATAGTTACTGGTTGCCTTGGTTGCATAACGCAAAACGTAATTGCATTAATCCATTTATGCAAAGCAACAAGTCAACAACTGGTACGGTAGAAAGTGGCCAGAATATCCTTCTGACATTTATTTATTTATTATACTTTATTTGGATGAGTTACTACATAATAATCACAAATAGATATAGGTCACATGAGGTCATAACATTGCCCCATTTCATCAACCTATATACATTCAAAAAAGGACCTTATTTAAATTATGGTAATACACTAAGCAAACTTAACAAATATCTCCCATACAGTTAGACTATTAGTACTACTAACTACTACCATAGTCCAGAGAGAGGTGAGGCCATTCCATCACAACTTTATCAAATAATGACAACTGCCATGACAAGTACAGGTACCTCATCAATCTTGATTCCCTTCAGGAGAGTTTTGAACAAACACTATGAAGTCAGTCGAACAAGATAATAAGTCATGTAAAGTGCATTTCAGATCCTACCATCGGACAAATATTATGGAATTCCTCAATACAGACTGAACAGATTCAAAGTCATTTGTACCACTGTCCTTCAAACAAGTCAACTCATAACGTCTGCTGCCTCGGTGACACTTGGAGTTTTACCATTAGTAACACTTAGTAATATGTATCAATGTATTATTTATTACTGATGTGCTATTTGTAATGAATGGTTTTATGTATATGTTGCAGTGATGTTAAATCCACTTTGTGAAGATTGTGTACACTGATAGTTTATGTTAATAAATTACTGTTGAATTTCATCCAGATACTGCTATTTCAGCCAATATTAAGTAGTAACAGAAACCTTGCAGGAGAGTTGCTAAATGAATATATAACTGTACACTCCCAGTACTGGCCTTGTAACCAAAATTGAATGGTCCAGCTATCAACCCCTCAGCCAATGTTCCCAGACTCCAACTGCCCTGCTGGTTCTCTGCGGTGGTAAGACATACAACATTCCCATGTATTTGATCTACTGTCTACTTCATTACTTGTCGTTACTGGTCATCTTTATCAATGCTCCTGACAGTGAGCCCAGATTCGTAGTCGAATCTCGGCCCAGTCGAATCTTGGCCCACCACACCGGGTTTTGGACTGAATACAGTTTTGTCCCGTAGGACTTCTTCAAATAGTCTATGACAGATTATATATATATTATATATATATATGTATGTATATGGTATACAGCACTTTTATATGGCTACATGTTGGGTCGAAACGTGCGCCAGCAATCCGCTATTTTGCGATGCCCGAGTATGATTGTACAACGGATATGCTTGATGTGAAGAAACCACAACTGGTTTTCAAAACTCACAGTAATGAAGTATCAAATTATTATTTAATGTTGTTAGCTGAAGTGGGTTACATGCACTTGTCTAGAAATGGGAGTGTGTGATAACGTGAGCACATAGTTGGTTAGTACACCAGCAACTTGAAAAACATTTATGACAACGGTCAACTACTTCACATGTCATATCTACTGCATCTATAATAACCGCGTATGTCATGTGAACAAAATAATAATTACTGCATGAAATCAATACAAAATATACAAAATAATGTGGTTTCCATGCCAAACATTATTTTCAATAAACCCTGCCAGGTGGTGCCACCGTTGACTCTTAACTGTGGGGTCAGGTGACATTCCTGTGAGGGGACAACTCTTGGGACACTTACCTCTTTTTCGAAACTTAGGCAATTTCATTCACCCTACATTTGCCTGTGTCTTTTAGAAGAGACACTAAAAGCCGGTGGTCCCTTCTATCTGGTGTCTATGCCAGGGGAAGTAAATGTGTAACCTGTAGTGGACTCACTAACTCTAGAGAGAAGGACAACTATTGCATTAGCCCAAATTTGGGCTGTTTGGCGGTAAACCACCTAAGACCTAAGGAACAGTCACCAGACATATAGGTCAACATCCCAGGTGACAGCTGGATGAATTGATGTCATACTTATGTCACAGGTTGTTGAGTTGTCTAAACATGGTTGTTGAATTGATCGATTGATTGGTTGGTTGATTATTTCCAATGTGGTCCTCATATGGCAGATTCCTTTGGACTAAATTTTATTGTTAGTTTGTAATTATTAATCAAATGATCATACAGGGTTATGATGGAAGTAAAATGTTGACATGGTTAGTGGAGACTATATACATGCCAGTGAAGATACACATGTCTATTTGATTCTAATTATCCTGCTACTCTGCCAGTTTACAATGGATGTAGATATCTTACAGATACACTGTCGTCTCTTCTCCATCCATCACTGGATCATGCGAACATCAGCGAAATATCTTGTTTCCAGTCAACTCACGGATCCCAGTGAAGTGGGGCACGACAGACAACCTCTGTTCTCTGTAACCAACAACACAGAATGTCTCTGAAATATAGTACACATTTGCATGTACGCAACAGTGTAGAAGTTTTGTATACTAAATCAAAACACTTTCTGAAAATATACTATAATCCAATAACCCAAATTACAAAGTGAAACAAGAAATGAACATGAAACCTTGTTTAAGAAAATAACAAAACACTTCACCTAATATTATCATATTATATCTGTGTTACACGTCATGTACAGAACATGTGCAGTGTCAATGTCTACGAATGTTGCGATTGATCAGGTTACTTAGTACATGGCCAACCTACGACAGGGGCAGAAACTAACTTTTTTCATCACTAGTCCACAGGCCCAGTGACCAGCCAAATCCACTAGACCCGTCAAAATCACGAACACAGAGTCAAGATAACCAAAATATATACAACATTTATTGATGAAAAACACAATGACTATAATACACCACCACCACATCACTCGTCACTGTAGTCGTCACTGTCAGTGTCCCACTGCACAAACTCGGGTCGCCTGGTCCTTGGCCCACTAGCATTCCACAGATGGATGGCAGCAGTTGGGTCGAATCCCCCGATGTGGGCTGTATGCAACGATACATGCAGCAGGTCGGTGAGGACGTCGTTGCCGAGGTTCGTCCTCCAGTCTGACTTCACCAGCTTCAGTTCGGAGAAGCCGCGCTCAGCATCAGCAGATTGGGCTGGCAAAGTGAGGACAATGTCCATCTGTGACAGGATGTTGCGGTGGTCGTTGAGGTGTCGTCTGTTGACTCCTGCCCATGTCAGCTCACCAACATCTGTATCTCTGTAAACAACATTCCAAACTTTCTTACATCCGACAACTGTAATGTTATTTAGTCATTATAAACACAACAAAGATAGGTGCACACCATGACAACATAGAGATGCAGCAAAGAAGTTATCTGTTGATCAGTTCTTACAAATTACAATAGACACACTCTGCAAATAACAGCTTCATCCCACTACCTCAAGCAAATCACTACCCTGTCTCATTTCAAAGACAATTTAATACATTAGATTACAACATTTTAGCAGTTAAGTCAGATAACCGATCATGTGTACTGGAGTGACGTGTCTTAGGACATTTTGCCAGTTCACAATACAGATGACATAATAAAATTGTAATACCTTCCATAGATGGCTGCCTTCAACAAGTCCCATCCTTGTTCCACGTCGCCTGGGGAGACTCTTGCCTGTTCCAGGATGGGCTGAAGTGATCGTTCAGGGTCACGACATGGGCATGTCCAAAACCTGAAGAAAAAACTGTTTTATAAAAACTTGTATCAAAAACAGAACTGTATTAATAAAAGCTACGCATGCCTTCCCATTTCTTTTCTGCATTAGGTATAACTGCAGTGGTATCAATATATATAGCTTCTGACCTTCAAAATATAATTTTATATCAGTTTTGAATAACAATAATACATCACACCAACTCAGACGCACCTTCCTCGTCTGTTTCTGGCCAGAGTCTGAAGTTGGCCACCTGTGTCACCTCCAGGACAGCTGTCTGGGCGTCATCGAATCAATGTTGCAGACAGTCAGTCAGTCGGTCGATGGTGCTGACTCGGACTGATACGAAAGTAGGTTTAGCCAGTGGCCAAGTCGTGGTCATGCATAAACTGCCGGAGAGTCGGGCCATCTCTATCAAAAGATATGGGCATAATAAACATACAACTAAATTAGTTCAACTTGGTAGAATATCAAAACTGTGCATAATTCTACATGCAAATCCACTGATTCTTTAGAAAGTTGTCAACCCATCGCTGAAATTTCCTTCAAACCAAATATTCACAACCTGTTAATTACACATTAATCAATAATCATTAACGCACATTGACCATACCGTGTTTTATACTTGACAAGTATGTCAACTGTGGTGTGCAGTTTGCCAATGATGTCTCTTGCTGCATAAACTGGCTCAGTTTTGACAGGAGGCTGGTGACGTCAGTCTCGAAGTGTGCGTACATCATGACATCTTGACTCAGCAGCATCTTGAGTACCTCTTGCCTTCCCAGCATGACATCTTGACTCAGCAGCATCTTGAGTACCTCTTGCCTTCCCAGCATGACATCTTGACTCAGCAGCATCTTGAGTACCTCTTGCCTTCCCACCATGACATCTTGACTCAGCAGCATCTTGAGTACCTCTTGCCTTCCCAGCATGACATCTTGACTCAGCAGCATCTTGAGTACCTCTTGCCTTCCCAGCATGACATCTTGACTCAGCAGCATCTTGAGTACCTCTTGCCTTCCCAGCATGACATCTTGACTCAGCAGCATCTTGAGTACCTCTTGCCTTCCCAGCATGACATCTTGACTCAGCAGTATCTTGAGTACCTCTTGCCTTCCCAGCATGACATCTTGACTCAGCAGCATCTTGAGTACCTCTTGCCTTCCCACCATGACATCTTGACTCAGCAGCATCTTGAGTACCTCTTGCCTTCCCAGCATGACATCTTGACTCAGCAGTATCTTGAGTACCTCTTGCCTTCCCAGCATGACATCTTGACTCAGCAGCATCTTGAGTACCTCTTGCCTTCCCAGCATGACATCTTGACTCAGCAGCATCTTGAGTACCTCTTGCCTTCCCAGCATGACATCTTGACTCAGCAGTATCTTGAGTACCTCTTGCCTTCCCATCATGACATCTTGACTCAGCAGCATCTTGAGTACCTCTTGCCTTCCCAGCATGACATCTTGACTCAGCAGCATCTTGAGTACCTCTTGCCTTCCCAGCATGACATCTTGACTCAGCAGTATCTTGAGTACCTCTTGCCTTCCCAGCATGACATCTTGACTCAGCAGCATCTTGAGTACCTCTTGCCTTCCCAGCATGACATCTTGACTCAGCAGTATCTTGAGTACCTCTTGCCTTCCCAGCATGACATCTTGACTCAGCAGCATCTTGAGTACCTCTTGCCTTCCCAGCATGACATCTTGACTCAGCAGTATCTTGAGTACCTCTTGCCTTCCCAGCATGACATCTTGACTCAGCAGCATCTTGAGTACCTCTTGCCTTCCCAGCATGACATCTTGACTCAGCAGTATCTTGAGTACCTCTTGCCTTCCCAGCATGACATCTTGACTCAGCAGTATCTTGAGTACCTCTTGCCTTCCCAGCATGACATCTTGACTCAGCAGTATCTTGAGTACCTCTTGCCTTCCCAGCATGACATCTTGACTCAGCAGCATCTTGAGTACCTCTTGCCTTCCCAGCATGACATCTTGACTCAGCAGTATCTTGAGTACCTCTTGCCTTCCCAGCATGACATCTTGACTCAGCAGCATCTTGAGTACCTCTTGCCTTCCCATCATGACATCTTGACTCAGCAGCATCTTGAGTACCTCTTGCCTTCCCAGCATGACATCTTGACTCAGCAGTATCTTGAGTACCTCTTGCCTTCCCAGCATGACATCTTGACTCAGCAGCATCTTGAGTACCTCTTGCCTTCCCAGCATGACATCTTGACTCAGCAGCATCTTGAGTACCTCTTGCCTTCCCAGCATGACATCTTGACTCAGCAGCATCTTGAGTACCTCTTGCCTTCCCAGCATGACATCTTGACTCAGCAGCATCTTGAGTACCTCTTGCCTTCCCAGCATGACATCTTGACTCAGCAGCATCTTGAGTACCTCTTGCCTTCCCAGCATGACATCTTGACTCAGCAGCATCTTGAGTACCTCTTGCCTTCCCAGCATGACATCTTGACTCAGCAGCATCTTGAGTACCTCTTGCCTTCCCAGCATGACATCTTGACTCAGCAGCATCTTGAGTACCTCTTGCCTTCCCAGCATGACATCTTGACTCAGCAGCATCTTGAGTACCTCTTGCCTTCCCAGCATGACATCTTGACTCAGCAGCATCTTGAGTACCTCTTGCCTTCCCAGCATGACATCTTGACTCAGCAGTATCTTGAGTACCTCTTGCCTTCCCAGCATGACATCTTGACTCAGCAGCATCTTGAGTACCTCTTGCCTTCCCAGCATGACATCTTGACTCAGCAGCATCTTGAGTACCTCTTGCCTTCCCAGCATGACATCTTGACTCAGCAGCATCTTGAGTACCTCTTGCCTTCCCAGCATGACATCTTGACTCAGCAGCATCTTGAGTACCTCTTGCCTTCCCAGCATGACATCTTGACTCAGCAGCATCTTGAGTACCTCTTGCCTTCCCAGCATGACATCTTGACTCAGCAGCATCTTGAGTACCTCTTGCCTTCCCAGCATGACATCTTGACTCAGCAGCATCTTGAGTACCTCTTGCCTTCCCAGCATGACATCTTGACTCAGCAGCATCTTGAGTACCTCTTGCCTTCCCAGCATGACATCTTGACTCAGCAGCATCTTGAGTACCTCTTGCCTTCCCAGCATGACATCTTGACTCAGCAGCATCTTGAGTACCTCTTGCCTTCCCAGCATGACATCTTGACTCAGCAGCATCTTGAGTACCTCTTGCCTTCCCACATGACATCTTGACTCAGCAGTATCTTGAGTACCTCTTGCCTTCCCAGCATGACATCTTGACTCAGCAGCATCTTGAGTACCTCTTGCCTTCCCAGCATGACATCTTGACTCAGCAGCATCTTGAGTACCTCTTGCCTTCCCAGCATGACATCTTGACTCAGCAGCATCTTGAGTACCTCTTGCCTTCCCAGCATGACATCTTGACTCAGCAGCATCTTGAGTACCTCTTGCCTTCCCAGCATGACATCTTGACTCAGCAGCATCTTGAGTACCTCTTGCCTTCCCACCATGACATCTTGACTCAGCAGCATCTTGAGTACCTCTTGCCTTCCCAGCATGACATCTTGACTCAGCAGCATCTTGAGTACCTCTTGCCTTCCCAGCAGCCTCAGCAGATGCCTTTGGCTGAGTTGAAAACTGTTCCACAAGAAAATGCATATTAAGTCTACTTAGTTAAATGTAACTATGCAGTAAAACAATTAAAAAAGTAACCATATTAGTTCCGAATTAAATTTAAAACATGGTGCATATTCCCCGACATACCTAGTAGTGACCAGCCAATGTAGGCACTAAACAAATACTGCACACTTAATAATAATTAGGTAATTTCTATCTCAGTCAATACAGTTGTCAAATGCTGATGCGCCAGGGAACTATAGTGGATAGGCACGGTTAGTGACTTGTAAATGAAGATAAGCAGCCAATTTGTTTACCTGCTCCAAATGCATGATGATTGTGGAGAGCCTCGCCTCGCCTCGCCTCGCCTCGCCTCGCCTCGCCTCGCCTCGCCTCGCCTCGCCTCGCCTCATCACAGGTTCTCAGTGCTCACAGAGTGTGGCACCCAACGCGTGAATCAGCCTCTTGTCAATAGTTTCAAAATGCTCGTTTCAGCAGTTACTGGGTACGTACGTACACGATTTAACATGTTATTGACTTGTAGTCAATTAATTATACAACGCTAGTGGTTGTATCACAACCTACCTGCACAAATGGTTGGTCTACATTCAACTTGCCAATGACACCACCATTCTTCCCTGTCATCACCGCCGCGCCATCGGACCCAAATCCAACCATCTTGGATTTCCACGTCGCCTCAAGGCCGACCCTGGTCATGGAGGCGTGCAGGGCGTTGTAGATGCCGGTAGCGTCCGCCTTCTCCACATTCTCTGATGAAGTCGACCGACGTCTTGCCACGCTTGGCGCTCCTCACGAACACAATCTCCTGCTCCATGAAGACCTGGTCCTGTGTGCCGTCACAGATGATGGAGAGGAAGGGGGTCGACTTCAGGCGTTCGCTCAGTTCGTTGCACAAGTGCTGGGCTATGTAGGACATAAACACTTGGGCTTGCCTGCTGTTGCGATAGGTAGGGCCAATGTCCAGTCCTTTCTTCTCGTCCAGGTCACACAGCCACGGGAAGTCGGAAAAGGGTCTTCTGCTCTTTGCCAGGGCATGTGCGTTCCTGAGAGAATTATGTCTTATTCAACCAGCGTTTCAAACAATGCATGTCTAAATCCATGTCAAACAACTCAGAACCAATTGAACTATAACCGAGGAGCCACCTTTCAGGAAATTGAGGAGCATCATTCTTGGCAGTTCTAAGTCTCGATGAGCTTCTCGGCCACGGTCGAGCCAACCTCGGCGTTCTTGGCTGCATCGGCACCAGTGCATCTGCGGTGCAGCTCCGACTTCTCGTGGACCGACACCGATTCCAGTCGAAAGATGCAGCATCCACTGACGAAACTGCACAACCGATCTGTCTTGTTGGTTGCGAAAACACGACAAACTGAGCAAAACATCTCAAGTTTTTCCACATCGGGTAATCTTATACTTAACTGGTCTAAATTATTACGGCCTTTTAAAAATGTTTTTTTTCCGCCTTATATCGATGTGTATGTGTTCGTAATGTGATTCTACATCACTTCCGGTACAAAGAAATCAGATTTTGTTTTAAATTTGTCTTTTCAAACAATTTAAACACGCCGAGTCGAAGTAAACAATGCGATGTCACCGCTGCAAATATGGAGCGAGCTGTAGGCGCCTCCCAGAGGCACCTCCCATCGCGTTGTTTACTTCGACTCGGCGTGTTTAAATTGTTCTAAAACACAAATTAGAAAATTTTAATCTTACTTCTTTGTATCGCAAGTGATGTAGAATCACATTGCAAACGCATACACATCGATATAAGGTGAAAAACGGTTTTAAAAGGCTGTAATAATTTAGGCCAGTTAAGTATAAGATTACCCCCCTTCGAACTTCAGCCAGTTGCAGTTGACCTTCCATGGTTCGTGGAAAGATCGCTTCCTGTTGGTGTCGTATCACATGTTTCGTTCTCGTTTGTCGACCTCTTCTATTTTCCTTTTTTTCACCAGATTCGACACCATCAATAAATTTCCACGTTTGCTCTCGATAAAAATTGGCGCGTAACTGATACAAAATGGCGGGGTGTTTCAATTATAAATGATCCGATTTTTTAACACCAGGCAGCCCCACTAAAACTTCCGATGAAATCTGGTAGTCCACTGGACTACCGAGTTGTAATACTGACTAGTCCGCGGCACGATCTGGTAGTCTCGGACTAGCGCACTGTCCTTAATTTTTACGATAGAACATTACTTATAAAAATTAAACAACTGCACTTGAAATACTTGTAAAAGTACTTTTCTAAATACTTAATAATACACTCACCCACTGCAAACTAACAAGTAAATTCGGTAGTGTACAAAGCTAATTCTTACACATAAGTCTGCCACACAGAACACCTGTCACAAGCTGCACTCACAGGCTGAGGAGTGTTCAGCTCAGTGAATTGTTCTCTCAACCATGTGGCCAGGGCTGGTAGGCTGCTGTGTATTAATGTATTCAAATACGATTACAAATACATATTTGAACCCAACCCTGGACTCCACCTGTTCCTGGCAAAGACCACATCTGTGTCGCCGTCGTCATCAACCTCACTGGTGGTCTCAGGTCCTGTTGACTGAAGTTCCGACAGACGCTGTTTCATGTACTGCAGTCCTGTAACATCAGTGCAAAATGGATACATTTGATGTCAAGAAATGACAACTGGTTGAAGAAATGACAACTGGTTGTTCAAATTCATTAATAAAACTATATCGAAGTTAAAGCTGTTAACTGAAGTAGGTCTACGACATAACTTTATGCAGAGACCCATCCACCCTTCATTTGTAAAAACCAATGTGGACGGGTAGAAATATGGGTGGACGGGTAAAAAAGAAGAAGCAAAAAAGGGTCTTCCAAAACCATAGATATTGTTAGTTATGCTTTACAAGTGAGTCTAAATGGTGTCACGTGCGTTTGTAGTCCATTTAAAAAGTTTGTAAACTGGCTTAACAGTTAACATCCATGTGTCCACCAAAACGTGTGACTGGCTATAATTTTATCATGCATAAAGCCCTGGTCTACGGGCGCTCGTCTAGAAATGGGGTTACGTACGTCTGACCGAAGCAGGGAGGTGGGCGATAATTTGGGTATGAAGGATATAGCCGTCAAAAACATAGAATCCCCAAAACTCTGTTCATAATTTCTTACAACAATGAACCATAAATCAGACAAAACACAGCATATAATACAAAATAAAAACTTGTATTTATAACATTTCGTTTTTTTATACCACTACCAAATCATGCAAACGAGAACGTAAAATTAATAAGCCACTACACAACATGGTTGCGGTCACCTACTGTCACCAAACTTCACATGGCATATCTGCTACATCCATATAACCATATGCACACCTAGCTCACGTGTTCACAAATAATAATTACTCCTTAGAATCGTACTAGAAAAACGTACAAGAAAACGGAGACACATTTTCCTCGCCAAAATGAAGTGCCAGGCGGCGCCACCAGTGTTGACTTTAAACTGTGGGGGCAGATCATATTTTGCTGTTTAATAAAGTCATACAGCGTTCGCACGCACGTCATCACCATCCATCTTCCAAATTCAACTGAGGTTCCGCAGAAGTCCAACTGATTCTGTAAGAATAGTTGAATTTTAATTGTTGAAATGTGCTTTCAACCTGCATTCATCAGTTGAATGCAAGTTGAATGTGAAGATGAAGTTGAATGCATGCAAGTTGAAAGCAGGGACTTACACTTGAAAAGTACTTGAATGCATGTTGAAGCGGGCACTTGAGACTTCAGCTTTTATTTATTAACTTATTTATTATCTTAGCCCACATTGTCGTATCCTTTACACTGCATGACCATGATATTTAAAGTACAAATCATTCATTTATCCATTTATTATATTTATTTTATTAATGTATTCATCGTTTTCATGTACACTTCATGTACAGGTAATGTTATTTATATAGTTGTCATATTTATTTTATTAACTTAATTACTACCTTAGCACAGTCAACTGCAGGATTGTGAAACATCACTTTTTAGCAGTAAATTTTTATAGTCTTGGAGTAGAACGTGTGTTGAAAAAGGGGACTTAGACTTTAACTGCAGTTGAACTAAAGTTGAAAGTGGGGGGACACTGTCATTTTTTAGAATTTGTCCCACGTGAACACAAGTAGAAAATTGAGAATGTAATTTGAGTACATAGCTTTAATTGCCCCTCTGAAGAGTCGATGTGTAATTTCAACAAACTGAATAAAATTATATTAAAATCTTAATGCAATAATAATTGATTTATTACTATGCTATTATTATTGAACAATTCAGGTGGAAACCAAATTCAGTTAGATTTCCGTAATTAATGACTAAATTCGTTGCTCAGAGAAGCCACATCTGATTCTTAGTGTATTATTACAAACTTATAATAATGACAGTCTCTGGAAGCACTAGTGGACATAAGCCCCCCCCATGTTCTTTTGTAATTGTATAAGTCATGGCACCTGCATTGTTTGTACATTGTGAATGACTGGTTCCTACCTCCTGTGACCTGACTGGCGGGTTAGCTATTACATATCTAGGGCCGGTTTCTTAGACCCTGCTTACGACGTCGTAGCGGGCGATAACTCGTCGAAAGCCTAAAACATCATAAAGTTACGCTAGTTGCATTTCACGAGTCTGCTCCATAGTTGCATGTATTTAGTAGGTGTAATTAACTTTACACCAGTTGAAATATTTACGTGATGCTCCTTAAGTTCGTTGATGCTCCTTATTTTTAGGTACCTGGTTTTAATTAGTTGTAGGTGTGGGGCACATTGAAGGAATGTCAGACTTTTTTGATTGGAAAGAAAACGTAAAACTGTCTTTTTCGACTCACACAGGTAAACATACTCAACCATTAAAGAAAAACATCAGAAATGAAATGACATGAACTTGTCTGTGACGTGTCCAATAACACAGACAGTTGATTGTATTCCACAGTCACAGTCACACAGCATGTGGTCCAGTCCAAGTGGGATTTGTTCATCTCAAACCGATTTATGTAGGAGTTATTTACATCTTAGAACAGAGAACTTCCCAAACATACAATAAATTTGTGAAAGTCATATGGAGCTTTAAATATTAACTCCACCTACATTTAGAATTATCTACACATAGCCTAGGGGGTGTGTTAAAACCAACAACACACTGAACAGGGGGCTACTGGCACTCAAGTCTCACGCCTTGGGGGGGCGAACTGGGACAGGGGCTAGAGACAAGGGAGGGGTCTAGTGAGATGACACTATTCTATACATGAATTAGTATCAATACATAAAATTATAACTGTTTAAACATTCTTGAATGCCACTAAAATACTATTAGTTAAAAAATGTGGTCTCTAAAATTAATAAATTACATAAAATGTATTACAATAATAACAATGCATTCATTATTAAAATAATTTCAAAAAATAATAAATGTTCGACTTAGTTAGGTGTAACCCATCCTCGCCAGGTAACTGTCAGTTTTATGTGTAAACATATTTACAAATAAAATCAATTACATTTGTTTTTGTAAGTAATCATACTCATACTCATAGCTTTATGTAGAGACCCGTCCACCCGTCATTTGGACGGGTAAAAACGATTATGGACGGGTACAAATATGGTGGACGGGTCGTAGATGGATAAAAAATGAAGGAGCAAGAAAAAAAGGTCTTTCAAAACCATAGATATTGTTAGTTATACCTTGAAAGTGAGTAGAAATGGTGTCACATGTGTGTTTGTAGTCCATTTCAGGTCATCAAAAACTTTTAAAAGTTTGTAAACTGGCTTAACAGTTAACATCCATGTGTCCACAAAAACACGTGTGACTGACAATAATTTTATTCATTCATAAAGCCCTGCTCATACTTAAGTGTATGTGACTATGAAAAAGACATAGATCCAGACAGTAATTTGTATAATGATATTTTAATGTCTTGCAAATATTACACCAAACAACAATTAAATTCTAATATCCCACTAACTAAAGGAATGGGTATATCTATTATACACTTTAATGCTCAAAGTCTTAACAAAAACCTTGACAAAATAACAGATTGTATACATGGCCTGAAATGTTCATTTGATGTTATTGCAATAACTGAAACGTGGATGGACCAAACGAATAGTGTCCCAGATAACAGTATACCAGGTTATAATATGTTTAATGCTTTCCGAACTAACAAGAGAGGTGGGGGTGTTGCATTGTATATAAAAAAACACTTACAAAAGCAAATTGGTAAAACATAAAACAGTTGCAATCGATGGTATCCTTGAGTGTGTTACAATAGAAATTAACCTAAAAAACAAAGCAACATATTGATAAGCTGTATATACAGAGCACCGGGACAAACATTGTCAACTTTTTGTGAAAACATTGAAACAATTCTTAACAATGACTGCATCAATAAAACGATGCTGGTCTGTGGTGACTTTAATATAGATTTAGTGATTGTGTGAGACAATTCCTGGACTTAATCTATATCATTGCATTGTATCCACTAATAACCAAGCCAACCAGAATTAGTCAAAATACTGCAACCCTTATTGATAATATATTTACAACTGATATTGAACAGCACTACACCTGTGGTCTACTCATAAATGATATAAGTGATCACTTACCTATATTTGCAGTGGGAAAATATATAAATAAGAATGAAGCCAAAAAGAAACATAATGCAAAATGGGTACTACAGACTAAAGAAGAAAACATCAACTCACTCAACTGTGAACTGAATAAGCTCGCATGGGAAACTTTTAAATGAAGAAGATGTGAATAAAGCATATGATACTTTAATTTCAAACGTTACATATATATTTGATAAATGCTGCCCTATGAAAGAGGTCAACATAAATAAAAGCCGACTTGAACCAAAGAAACCATGGCTAACTACAGGACTGGTAAATGCATGCCACAAGAAAAACAATTTATATCGACTATTCCTTAAAGACAGGACAAGGTATACTGAAAACAGATATAAGGCATATAAAAATAAATTAACAACTATCTTGAGATGTGAAAAAAAGAAACACTACTGTACTTTGCTGCTAAAGCAAAAAAAACTGCTGGAACATGGAAAATACTCCGAACAATAATGGGTAAAATGCAAAAGGAACATACATATCCTGATTCCTGAACTAGTCCATAAAGATGACAAAGTCATAACAAGTTAAGAAAATATTGCCAACATGTTTAACCAGTTCTTTGCCAGTGTTGGTCCAGACCTAGCCAAACAAATTAACCCTCCTAGTCCTGCTGGTGCATCTGTATTCGATTATCTAAAAAATCGAAATGATAACAGTATGTTCTTGTCACCAGTTGATGAAAATGAAGTTATTAGGGTAGTGGAAAGCTGCAAAAACAAAAGCTCAACTGATGCAGAAGGGTTGAGTATGAATATTGTTAAACATATAATCACATCAATCATTAAGCCACTCACCCATATTTTTAACACATCTTTCAAAACTGGGATATTCCCAGATAAATAAAAAATTGCTAAAGTAATCCCAGTGTTCAAGTCGGGAATCAAAGAAGATTGTTCTAACTACAGACCAATTTCACTACTTCCACAATTTTCCAAAATACTAGAAAAACTTTTTAACTAAGCACATTTATTGATAAAAATAACATTATTAACCCTAGTCAGTATGGATTCCGTGAAAATATGTCTACAACCTATGCTTTAACCGAGTTAATAAATGTATTATATTGGTGTATTCATTGACTTGAAAAAAGCTTTTGACACAGTAGATCATGAGTTGCTCTGTAAAAAATGTATTTGTATGGTATCAGAGGTGTGGCACACAATTGGATAAGCAGTTACTTATCAAACAGGTCCCAATGTGTTTGCTACAATGAAATCCACTCAGACCTGTTAAATACATCATGTGGTGTCCCACAGGGCTCAATTTTAGGGCCGAAACTGTTTATACTGTATATTAATTATTTATGTAACATATCTAGGCTTGTGAAATATATACTTTTTGCTGACGACACAAATTTATTTTGTGCAGACAAAAACATCAACCAACTTGTTACAACAGTATCGACAGTTCTTGACAAATTGTGTATATGGTTCGCTGTAAATAAACTTTCTTTAAATGTTTCGAAAACAAGCTACATGTCATTTGGTAATTTGAATGCACGGTTTGACATAACTATCAATGGTATAAGCATTAGCAGAGTGCGTGTGGCTACATTTCTTGGAATATTTATTGATGAGAAATTGAATTGGAAAGATCATATAGCAAATGTTAAATCAAAGCTCTCTAAGAGTACAGCTATATTATATAAGTGTGGCCATGTAATAGACTCACAGTCTATGCATATCCTGTACAGCTCATTATTCTTACCATACATTAGTTATTGTTCTGAAATATGGGGCAACACATATGCTTCTAATATCAATTGCCTTGTTGTACTTCAAAAGAGAGCAATTAGACTTCTGTTTGGGACAGGTCGTCTTGACAACACAACTCCTCTTTTCTGCAGGTCGCACACATTAAAATTCCCAGATCTAGTGAAATTCAAAACAGCTATGTTTATGTATAAAGCATACTACTGCAGGTTACCAGCTAAAATACAACAGCATTTTGTGAAAAAAGATATCTCGGTAATAACACGTCTCAAAAATCAATTAGTAAGGCGCTGTGTCACCTTGAATGTTAGAGCCATGTCTCTTCCTATGTATGGCATAAGTCTTTGGAATTCCTTGCATGTTGAACTAACTGACATAAAAACAATAAGGTCTTTTAGACAGAAGTACAAGTCAATACTCATAAATGAATATATATAATTGCAACTTTCATTGCAACTGATTCAGGTGACTAATGTATCTGAATTCTAAGTATAATTCCTTGTATGCATCCATATATTTTGAACAAGTGATAGTAATGTGACTAATGAACTAGAGGTTGTATCACTAATTCTATTTATGTTGTTCTGTTTACTTTCCTAGTCATGTATGTAGGATGTGTGCAATATTTACATTATAATAATTATTTCTTATATTACGGCTATGACCAAATATATTGTGTTCGGGGATACATACTACTACAAGTTTTTAACTTCTTGTGTATTCCCTTCAAATAACATTATGTGTATAGCATGTTTGTATTGTCTTAAATTATAATGTCTACTGAATGTTGTTTGAATAAATCATATTGAATTGAACATTAGTGCGTGTACGTAGTCCATTTGCCGCTCCTATACCATGCTTAATAAGAATATGAACTGATACATTTTCTGTAGTATAAGTATTTTTGATGGATTTATCATCACATGGGGTCACTGATGAAATCCAGTAGTGTGGTCATTCTGACAAGTTTTTGGATTTTTTTATATGCAAATTAGAGCGGCCATTATCATTTTTTTTATTCAATACTGTCGAAAGAATGCATGATACCACGATAATGCCACAACAATTATGTCTATGCTTATGCTTTCATGGTGATGATTATGACAAGCACCATTAGAAAGTTGTAATATGTAAATATATATTGCTAATATGCAAATTAGCCAGTATTCACGTACTATGCTGATTCAAATGAGAAAAATAATATCCACATGCCTTGCATTTATTAATTACTCCGCTCGTCGGCCGTGTCAGCCAGTAATTTTGCTAAAATAATTCTTGATTAAAATATATTTTGTCTGGTGCTTGGCGACATATCCTTTGATGTATAAAAATACTGGTGGCTAGTATTGGTTGTTTTACTGTGGTTTATCTCTGGCCACAGACACATCTTAACAAACATTTTATTTCAACACATACACTTATATGTTCTACTTGGCATGTATCTTTAAAAATATTATTTTCATAGAAATCCTTGAAAGTTAACATGTAAGTAATCACGATTACATGGTTAAGTCATTGTAATCAATTACATTTTTTCTGAGTAATTGTACCCATAATCGTATTCATGCATGTTGATAGTAATTATACTTTATTAAATTTGTATTGACAGAGTTTCAATTTGTACTGGTGGCACTCAGAGGTTGTAGTGTTATTGTACTCTGTGTTTGCAGATGTTTATTTTCTTAGTCATTAGTCGACGCTTTGTAAACATGGTTTATTTGTAGGTTCCAGAGGGCTGCACACTCTGTAAGAGACAATTATTATATATATATATATATATAAACATTTGTATATAATATATATCAAATGTATTAATAACACCAAACAACCCGACTGGTACAATACAATACACTGACAACAATAAAGAAACACTTGTCAATTAATTACAATATAGAAACACATGTTGGTTATAATTCTCAAGTAATTACCACATACACATCCTTCAATAATTCACCCCCGCACCACTTGGCGGACCCCGCGTGCCAATTGCTGGCAAACCCCGCTGCTCTGCAACTGAACAACCAATGTTGTATGTTAAGGCGGTAACGTAATAGACAACACACACCCTAACTCTAGAATTGTCACGTTACATGTTTGTAATACATATCTGGTCCACAATGTAATAGTAGAATTACCAAGTTGTAGTTGTAATGAAATACATGAGCACAGCATCAGCTGTGAAATGCCATGCCCTATACATTCACTTGCATACATAATGACATAACAACACTCACTACAATGTGCTACAATAAACCTAATATACACCAGAACCTAATACATTAATTATAAAAAATAGTAATGCTAGGCAGCACTGTCTGAAGAGAAAATGCAGTGTTTCGGTCAATAAGTCCATGCCAGGGGTATGTGTACACAGAGTGCATACCAGTTGGACTTGAACCAACAACTTGAAACCGAGATATTAGCATTTGCATTCGTTAAATCGTTGACACAATGGTACATACTTTATATAGTAATGTAGTGTGAACACTTGTCGTTCAAGAATGAGCCTGTAGTAAACACGACTAGTCAGTAACGAAGCGACAACAACTGCCGAGTAAACATATCAATGTGGCCGGTACAGGGTCACACGACCAAAAATAACAGGGGTTTGCAAACAATGGTTCAATCAACGTGGCTTGGAAACAAAAGGGGACGTCAATGGCTGATCCTTTAGTTCCCTGTAATTCGCTATGTAACAGAGTCGGTGAAATGTTGCTTGTAAACCAAACAGTTTCTGGCATTTCTTAGCTGATTTAGCCACTTTATATGTTGACACTTTAATACGATCCTCAACGTTTTTAACCAATTTGTTCATCGTTTTGGTAATGACAGACGGAGATCTTCGATCAAGGTCAAGTTGTCCAAGTGCCCAGACGTCTTCTGTGTCCACTGTCTCCAGATGACCAGTCAACCTCCTCCTGATCTGTCCACATAGAGCAAGTGTCGTCAAACACCCGTTGACAAGGTAGGTCTACGTCACTCGTTCACACGTGTCAACTGAACACACGTCTTGGGTGTTTCTAATTATAAGTTATCTTTTGTGACTTCTGATAGAACCTATGTCCTAGCGCCCTCTTGATCGGGTTTTGTCATGGGGGGTACTGTTTTTTTACAGACTCACATGGGACAGAACCATAAGTCTACTGTCACCAGTAACATACCAAGGTGAAGTTGCCCCTTGCCCCCCGGTTCCAGTGTCTATGGCCTGGCTGAAGACAACGCCAACATGTGCGGCATTGTTTATGTAAATAACGTCAAAAAGGCTCCGGACTATGTCGGCACAGCCATCACACACCATTGGTCCTTTCTGACTCGTTTCTCTTCAAATCTACCCATTCCCTTCTTTCCCCAATTACCACATTCATGTCTCCCCCAACTATCACCAACACTCCCTTTCTCTCCGACATAAACTGATTTCACCATCCGTGTTTACTGTGAGCCGCCATTGCTCGTGCAATGCGCGCATCTCACACGCGTCACAACTCAACAACTTACACAGGTCTTTATATACACACACACTTTCACACACACTAACAGCCACAACACACATGTAGAACACTCTAAACGTACCAGCGTCCAACTGACCCTTCTGTATAGGATGATAAACGATGGCGCCACATGACAGAGCTTGGATAAACGAGGTTTGTGAGGTGGCTTATAACAACTGACACAACCCCGACACACAACGACAGCCACAGAGGCTGTCTGACAGGTCTTGTGATAAACACCAAGTGACGTCATCATAATAAGATAAACAATTTGTTGCCAAACAAACAAGAAAGTTAGTGTAGAATACAAAAGTTCTGCGTTGCTGAGTTTGTTGTTTGTTGTATGCTCTGTCTCTGGCTTCTGCTCTGTCATCGACATCGCAGCACCAAGCCGATTGTATTTCACACCGATCTATTGTGTAACTAATGCTTGGTTTGTGTGATGATTTCCCAAGTGCTTTTTTAAAACATGACTAATTCCTTTGATTGTGTTTATTTACCTTTAGGTACAGTAAATTTGGTGCATAGCATTGTTTGTTTTGTTCCGACATTAATCATGTTTGTCTCCTGCCATTTCACTGTGGCTTCCACAAACAGGTGCCTTCGCCGGCTTGTAAATTGCAATGTCTACAAAAAGGCATTTACTATGAATTTGTCAACTGCATATGAACTTCGCCGCAGTGAATTGCATTATAATCCAGCACGGTATGTTGGAAGTGACTGAAAGATGAAATCAAGTTAATAGTGAGCATAATCAATATAGGTGTCTTAATATTTTGCCAACTTCGGAAGCATGTCAATTCATTTGTAGGTTTTGGCTGTATGTTATTTTTAGACCAGCAGTACTGCATTATCACCCAGTTCGCATCGTCTTATGCATAGACCATGCAACCAACACATTGGCTTCAGCGTTTTTGGTGATGGTGGTGCCCCTGAGGGAATATACTGTATAACTCGCCCCATTTATAACTTGGTTTCATTTCATGGATCACAACTGTACTGTTTGCTCTGTCAGTAGTGGGTGTGGTGCAGCGCTGGGTAGCGGCTCCCACGACAGCTGTCTTATTTCTACATGTTTTGACGTATTTCAACTCACTGTTCGTTTTAATATTTCACAAGTGCGTTTATGAAGGTACAGTAATTATTCCGGACATTTACATTTTACTTGAAAACGGCTTCTGGTGCCAGACTTTTTAGATTCTAAATCGACATTCGTCTATGCCTGGTTTGATAAGTGGCTGCAAACTCGTCAAGCAGAACGTTGTGGTCTATTTGTGGTAATCACTGGACCACGGTCTGCACTTGTGCAATCGCCAATGGTATGCAGTGACGCATGACGCACTTAAGCCTGGGCCTTTCTGACCATTTTGCAGTGAATTTTAATATAAACATTGTTCAACGTCGCACTGGTTTGATGAAAATCAGATACCGCAAAACACGCGCTATTGATACAGTGTTTTTTCGACGAGATATTCCACTGTTCTGATCTAATGATCTAGACGCGCTGAACGTGGAAGAACTAGTGGATCAGTACGATAAGTTGCTTGTCAGCTTAGTGGATTCACACGCGCCTATGCTTGAAAAGCAAATCCGACTAGGGCAAGATACAGTTTGGTATACAGATGATCTGCGGGTTGAGAAACGAACGAAACGGCAGAGAGAAAGATCCTGGAGAAAATCCAGACTAGAGGTGAACAGACAATTGTAGGCTGACCAGTGCAAGAGAGTCAATGCATTACTTACCGAAACAAAATGTGCCTACTATTCCAGCAAAATCCGTGACACAGGCAAGAATCAACAACGACTTTATCGAATTGTAAATTGCCTGCTTCATCACAAAGTAGGAACTATGCTCCCTACCTACACGTCCGAAGCTGAAATGGCGGGTCTGTTTGGCAGCCATTTTTCTGAAAAGATCAGCAACATATGTCGTGAGTTGTCTCTCAGTTTCGACGGAACAAATGGTGAGAAACACGTGGATATCAACAACTGCTGCACATCGAAATTGTCTTCCTTCGCCCTACCAACACCAGACGAAATCAAGACTATTGTCATGGATGCTCCACCTAAATCATGCAACCTTGACCCAGCTCCTACATGGCTGGTTAAAGACACGATCAATGAACTTCTTCCTATTGTTTCGCACATCGTTGTGACATCACTGCAGTCGTCCGTCATGCCGGAAAAATACAAGACCAGCTACATATCGCCACTACTCAAGAAGATTGGACTAAATCCGGAGTCACTACTAAACTATCGGCCAATATCAAATCTGCCATTTATTTCTAAAGTAATCGAGCGCGTCGTTGCAAAACAGCTGACTGTCTACTTGCAAGAAAACGACCTACACGATCATTTTCAGTCCGCATACCGGAAAGATCACTCTACCGAGACGGCGCTGATTAAGGTCCACAATGACATTCTATGTGCTATCGATCGTGGTTGTGTCGTTGTGTTGGTCATGCTTGACTTGACAGCCGCTTTCGAGACCATCGACCATTCCATTCTTCTGAGCCGACTCTTTCACAGATTTGGGGTCACGGGCGCTGCGCTTGAGTGGTTCGGATCGTACTTGTCCGGTCGCCACCAAGTCGTTCGGATCGGAAATGAAAAATCACCCCCAAAGGATGTGACGTTTGGTGTCCCACAGGGCTCTGTACTAGGGCCATTGCTGTTTACAGCATATATTACACCAGTAGGCGACATTATCAAGAAATTCGGCCTGGATTACCACCTCTACGCCGACGATACACAGTTGTATGTTTCCTTCGCTCCTGGGGGAAATAGTCGACTAAACTCAATGGATCGTTTATATAGCTGCCTCCAGGAAACTGGTGAATGGTCTCGAACCAATTTACTAAAGATAAATGAGCACAAGACGGATGTCATTGTGTTTGGGACAAAGCAAAAGTTGCCGACGCTAAAGGACTTTCGCATCACTGTTGGTGACATGACAAGAATCCCTTCATCGAGTGTTCGCAACCTTGGCGTTGTATTTGATTCCTCCCTCAGCATGACTAGTCACATCAGTACCATTTGCCGAACAGCATATATGCATCTTCACAACATTAGCCACATCAGGCGATATCTCACAATAGATGCCACTAAAGCACCCGTTCACGCTTTTGTTACATCGAGACTGGACTACGGGAACGCGCTACTAATTGGACTACCCCGTGACCAGATTAATAAACTCCAGCGAATTCAAAACATGGCAGCCAGAGTAATCACGTTTACACCACGTCGTGATCATATAACGCCTGTTCTAAAAGACCTACACTGGCTGCCAGTTAAATGCCGCATCGAGTATAAAATACTTCTCCATGTCTACCGATGTCTGAATGGGATGGCTCCCCTGTATCTGGCAAACCTGCTAAAGAGACAGAGTCTAGGACGCACGCGTTCATCTGAACAACATTTGCTCGACATTCCGCGTACGAAGCTGGCCAGTTTTGGTGACCGGTCTTTTTGTGAGATGGGACCTCGCCTATGGAACGCATTGCCCATTGTTATCAAGTGCTGCGGAACTTTGTCGGCATTCAGAAAGGCACTAAAAACCCACATTTTCAAAGCATATTACTGCTGACATTTTAAATATTCAATGACATTTTAGAATATTTGTTTCAAATATTTCATCTTATCTTATTTTCGCACATATGTACTGACCTTTATACATGCCATCGCTTAGAATGTGTTTTTGCATGTAAATAGAGTATTAGTTAGTTTTATTTATTTATTTATTTTACTCATCGTCGTTAATTGTATATCATATTTAATTGTATATAATGAATAATTTAATGTTTCTACATTTGTTTTTATCTGAAAGTAAATTTTACAATTTTATTTCTTATTATTAATATTAGTTTTAACACATAATAAATAGCTTTTTATTTTATTTTACAGCGCTTTGAGCATTTTTGGATATTGCGCTTTATAAATAATAAATATTATTATTATTAATTTCTTGCAACAATGGAACAAAAATCATATAATATAAAAACTGACATCTTTGCAACTGTTGTATTTGTAACATTTCGCTTTTGTTACACCGGAGGTGCACTTAGGAACGTTCAAGCAACTAAATGTTTTGTATGTACTACCAATATATGTAAGATATGCCATTGCAAAACTTGAGAACAAGTTATATCAGAGGTTCGAATTTTTATTACCCGCTTTGGGGCCTTCAGAACAAAGCAGTCAAATAGTTCTTGTGCACAGTAGCAGTGCCCTAAGGGTAAAATTATAAAACTTGCTAATCCACTCACACTGTGAGGACTTTCACCTGCACATACCACTGAAGTGTCCACCACGTCAGCCCAGTGGTCATTGCCAGTCGGGTCAGTGTCTCTGGACAGTCTGCAAACAGAATCATGTACTTATCAAGAAAGCTGTAGAGACGATTATATATAATATTATCAGTCTGGCAATCACTTTGGAGAAAGCAGATACTATTGAGATGGGTACGTAGTTTGTAAACAAACTGGCATATCCATATTTGTAATCACTTTAGCAGGAGTAGAACTACCCACTAGCCCACTACTCTGTACACTAGTAAAGATAAGGGCGGACTAGTAAACCTTCCTAATAACTAGTCCACATGTCTAGTAAAGGTCAATGTGTCACCCACCCCACCCTACATCAATCAATCACGTCTTTGTAGTCACAGTGACACTAACCCTAACACATGTAAACGTATCCAAAATATACAAGAAAGGTATACCCAATGCTTCAAATGTCAATGGTGCTAATGATCCTACGGCCATATCTGCTATGTGGAAAACACATTTTGAATCGTTGTTAAACAATGTAACCACAGATGCAAATATGCAAAATGTGAAAGAAACACAGAATATTTGTGTTATGGAAATAACTTACTCATAACTCCTTGTATGGTACAAAATGCTATTGATAAGTTGAAATCTGGAAAAGCATGTGGCAACAATGGTCTATCTGCCGAACACTTTATTATTTCAGATAGGCGCATAACTATACTGTTGTCCATTTTCTATAATAGAGTGATTTCTCATGGTCATCTACCTGATGACTTTATGAAAACTATTATAATTCCATTGATAAAAAATAAGTCTGGAGACACGAGCAACGTAAATAACTACAGACCAATTGCGCTTGTCAACGTTGCCTCAAAAATATTTGAAATTATATTGCTGGAACGTTTGACACCATATCTTAATACAACCGACAATCAATTTGGATTTAAGAAGGGACACTCTACTGACCACTGTATATTTGCTTTAAATATTTGTATTCAGTACTATAAAAGTTACAATAGCCCGGTGTATTCATGCTTTCTAGACGCTTCAAAAGCATTTGACAAAGTGAATCACTGGACGATTTTTAGAAAATTGTTTAACCGAGGTTTGCCTGTTGTACTTATCCGTGTCCTGTTGTACTGGTACAGAACCCAAACATTCTGTATCAAATGGGGTTCTACAATAACAGACTTTTTTAATGTTTCGAATGGTGTTCGACAGGTCGGATTTTGTCCCCATATTTATTTATCGTATTTGTAATCACTTTAGCAATTTTAAGTCATAGGGGAATATACCAGATCGTATCATAGAATTAAGGATTTCTGCCATGAATGAGGCAATGCGTTCCATAGAATTCTTCATCAGTCAGGGTTGGCACGTTTTCCACACCCTGGTAAAAACATCAAACAGTAGTAACTACCAGACTACCTCGGAAATACTCTTAACAGGATTAAGTTTGAACCATTTTTGAAATACTAGTTACTGTACCATCACCATAATGATACATGTGTAAATATACATCAGCACTGGTTGTTTTTGAACAATTATAATCATAGTAAGACTGAAAACAACAGTACTTCAGGCATATACTATTAAATACAATATTACTATTTTGTTACTGAAACACCAGAAAAACAACATATGGCATAAATTGCATTAATCATCAAACTATTATACTAATGCCCACAGAAGAGTTTATCAATGATCAACCTGTCCTAATATCACTGTGTCACAGTGTCACCAGGGATCTGCTCTATCCACTCTACCAGTCCAACTCAGAGCTATTCTAAACACATCTGATGTCGTCAAGATAGACACCCGGAATACCTTGTAGGACTTGGTCCATTGCTCTTTGCCATACCGCTGGTGCTGATGCCACTCCATACGGTAATCGTTGATACTGGTACAGTCCGCGATGTGTGTTAACAGTCAGGTAAGTCTTCGATTCTTCCTCAACCTCCATCTGAAGGTACGCCTGTCGTAGATCAATTACGCTGAACTGTTGACCACCACTCAGATTTGCGTAGATCTCTTCAATTCGTGGCAGGGGGTACTCATCCACGTCGAGCTGTGGATTTATTGTCACTTTGAAATCACCGCAAATTCGAACTTCACCCGTCCTTCTTGATTGGTGTGACTATCGGTGCTGCCCACTCGCTGTGAGTCACACGCTTCACGATCCCTTCTGCTTCCAATTGGTCCAACCCTCGCTCAACAGCTGGCTTTCGTGCAAATGCGACAGGTCTGGCTTTCCAGAATCGTGGTTTCGGCTCTTCTTTCAGTTGGATCCGTGCTTTGATGTCCAATAACCGTCCGAGTTCGTCAGAGAACACCGCTGCATGTCTGTCGAGCACATCTCGGAAACCAGACTGCGTCTCTAGATGCATTAGAGGCCAGTTCAAACGGATGGAGTGCAACCACTCCCGACCAAGCAGTGTAGGTCCAATTCCTTTCATCACATACAACTGAAGATACTTGCTTTGTTCTCCATAACGAACTTTAACTGACAACACGCCCAACGGTTTCACAGTTTCTCCCGTATATGTGTGTAGCTGTAGAGTGGTGCTTTCTAACGGTACATGCCGCAGCTGTTCATGATATTTCTCCTCCCCGATGACAGAGACAGCTGAGCCCGTATCTAACTCCATCACAAGTTCTCTGTTTTCAACTTCCATCGTCACGGAAATTGGCTTCCGGTCATTTCCTTTGGACACTCGGTACAGTCCTGTCCAGTCATGTCGCTCGGCGTCTTCGTTGCCTTGCATGACGTGCAATGACGTTGCCGGTGGCTGTTTGTTAGCCTTCTATCGGCATGCCTTTCGAATATGACCGACTTTACCACACTGGTAACATTTCTCCTTGATAAATGGACATATGTTTGGATTGTGTTGTCTGTTGCACCTGTAACACTTTGACACGGTGTCTGCACGCTGAGACTGTCGCTGGTTAGTGTTTCTTGGCATCGCTTTACTGTTCTGTTGTCTAGGCTGTCTACTGCAGCTGTCTAATTTGTGCACTCTTGTCTCCTTACCAGTCTCTCCTTGAAAGACCTGAACGTCTCGGTTGGCTTGTTCTATTGCCAGACATCGTCTCACGGCAATTTCGAATGTTAAATCATCGAGTTTCTCTCTCAACAGATCTCTGAGCATCTTGTCATCTCGTATGCCAGATACCAAATGGTCTCGCAAACGTTCGGCTCGCGTTACGTCATTGAATTTGCATTCACTTGCCAAATGCTTCAGCGTTGCGACGTAATCGCAGACAGATTCACTAACCTGTCTCGATCGATTGTCAAACTCGTATCGAGCAACCAATGCTGATTTCTCTGGCTTTGTGTGTTTTTGCAACCGGTCCACTATCACCGAATACGTTACCTCGGCGTCTTTCGGTGTGGCTGGTACCAACAAGTCTTTGAGCAGCTGATATGTCTCCGTGGACACATTCGACAATAAAATTGCCTTTTTGGTTTGATCGTCAGTTACTCCGTTCGCAAGGAAGTAAAAGTCCAACTGTTCCGTATAAGCTTCCCAGTCGGCACCATGGTTATACTTCATTACTTTGCCGAAGCTGTACGACGTTCTGCCCTCTTCGCCCATTTTCAACTTATCTTTCGAAGCAGAAAACCACACCGCATCAAAGTCACTTTGTTTTCCAACATTCGTTGTCTAGCCGCACTCACAGTAGTCTTGCATGATCCGTGACCAACCAGGATCCCATCCTCGTCGCCAATTTGTTATGTCTTATAACAAAAACTAATATAATACAGAGACAACTCACATTGTGCCAAAACCAGTTTAATCACTCGACAACCGACTTTCGTAACTGTGCCGTATAATACAGCCGCTGTGATTGGTCAAGTCCCATGAAGTCCATTTAAAATACCGGCAAGTGCCGCACGGTACCTAACAGCAGGCTAACAGTTATAATTATGTTTTCTTCACTACATCTATGAAAACACATTTACTTATGCGCAAATATACGAATTCGTCAACTGCATATGAACCGCAGTAGAATTGCATTATAAATCGGCACGGTAAATGTGCGATCTAAATTTATATTTTGGGATTGATTGAAAGATGAAATCAAGCCAATAGTGAGCGCAATTAGTATAAGTATTAATATTTGACCGTCTTTGGCAACATGTCAATTCATTTGTGCGTTTCGGCTGCTGAGTTCAAGGTTATTTTAGATCGCGACAGCAGTACTGTGTTATCGTTCCGCCTCAGTTCGCATCGCCAGACGAGGCGTGTTGGCTCTGAATTTATTTCAAAACTGTACACCATTCGCAAGATTTCCTCAGTTCAACATTCGACAGTGTATATTATTTTAACGTAATACACATTTACGTTGGTTTCAATGTCAGTTAGTTTTATAAACCACGCATACACCGCGCAACCAGCACATTGGCTTCGGTTGCTGTTGTGGTGTTTTGGGGGTGGTGGCGCCCCTGGCGGAATATAATCTATAACGCGCCTCGTTTATAACGCGGTTCCATTTCGTGGACCCCAACTACCGCATTATAGCGAGGCACGACTGCATCACAATTATGACATTGATTAAACACAAAAACATAATATAAAACAATTTTATAATGGATATAAATTATATTGTTGGACATTTTCTTCAATAGATACTGAATGGATTAAAGGTGTGTTTGTGCCATGGGTAATCCATGCCATGCACCACATGACTTACGGTGGGTGATAAAAGGGAACCATGCTATGTAGGTACACGGTGGTGAGTAAGGGAACCCATGAGTAAGAAGGACAACAGAAATATCTTCATGATTATTCTAATATAACTTGATAATTATATCCTTTTGTGATTTTGTCTTAGCTTCTGCTAATATAACATTTTGTTCAAGACAATTATTTTGCCTTGCAATTTCGGGACAAGAATGAATTTAGTAAAAAAAAAATGTGTGAACACTATACAGATAAAATAGTAATTTGAATATACTAGCAACACATATATGCAGCACTGTTAGGATTAGTTAAGATTTAACGTCACTTTTAATCAAAAGCTATTTAATTGTGGTTTCATCTAGGTACAATGTGTACCGTCACTGGCATGGGTGTTTACCTGTTTAATCACACATTACACATATATGCAGCACTGTTAGGATTAGTTAAGATTTAACGTCACTTTTAATCAAAAGCTATTTAATTGTGGTCTCATCTAGGTACAATGTGTACCGTCACTGGCATGGGTGTTTACCTGTTTAATCACACATTACACATATATGCAGCACTGTTAGGATTAGTTAAGATTTAACGTCACTTTTAATCAAAAGCTATCTAATTGTGGTCTCATCTAGGTACAATGTGTACCGTCACTGGCATGGGTGTTTACCTGTTTAATCACACATTACACATATATGCAGCACTGTTAGGATTAGTTAAGATTTAACGTCACTTTTAATCAAAAGCTATCTAATTGTGGTCTCATCTAGGTACAATGTGTACCGTCACTGGCATGGGTGTTTACCTGTTTAATCACACATTACACATATATGCAGCACTGTTAGGATTAGTTAAGATTTAACGTCATTTTAATCAAAAGCTATTTAATTGTGGTCTCATCTAGGTACAATGTGTACCGTCACTGGCATGGGTGTTTACCTGTTTAATCACACATTACACATATATGCAGCACTGTTAG
>JAODUO010001987.1:45000-48455 GCA_025642075.2 Ridgeia piscesae | reverse complement strand
GATGTGAGACAGTGAGTACCAGGTGGGAGATGTGAGGCAATGAGTACCAGGTGGGAGATGTGAGGCAATGAGTACCAGGTGGGAGATGTGAGGCAAGTGAGTACCAGGTGGGAGATGTGAGGCAATGAGTACCAGGTGGGAGATGTGAGGCAATGAGTACCAGGTGGGAGATGTGAGGCAGTGAGTACCGGGTGGGAGATGTGAGACAGTGAGTACCAGGTGGGAGATGTGAGGCAATGAGTACCAGGTGGGAGATGTGAGGCAATGAGTACCGGGTGGGAGATGTGAGACAGTGAGTACCAGGTGGGAGATGTGAGGCAGTGAGTACCAGGTGGGAGATGTGAGGCAATGAGTACCAGGTGGGAGATGTGAGGCAATGAGTACCGGGTGGGAGATGTGAGACAGTGAGTACCAGGTGGGAGATGTGAGGCAATGAGTACCGGGTGGGAGATGTGAGACAGTGAGTACCGGGTGGGAGATGTGAGACAGTGAGTACCAGGTGGGAGATGTGAGGCAATGAGTACCGGGTGGGAGATGTGAGACAGTGAGTACCAGGTGGGAGATGTGAGACAGTGAGTACCAGGTGGGAGATGTGAGGAAAGTGAGTACCGGGTGGGAGATGTGAGACAGTGAGTACCAGGTGGGAGATGTGAGACAGTGAGTACCGGGTGGGAGATGTGAGACAGTGAGTACCGGGTGGGAGATGTGAGGCAATGAGTACCGGGTGGGAGATGTGAGACAGTGAGTACCGGGTGGGAGATGTGAGACAGTGAGTACCGGGTGGGAGATGTGAGACAGTGAGTACCGGGTGGGAGATGTGAGACAGTGAGTACCGGGTGGGAGATGTGAGGAAAGTGAGTACCGGGTGGGAGATGTGAGACAGTGAGTACCAGGTGGGAGATGTGAGACAGTGAGTACCGGGTGGGAGATGTGAGACAGTGAGTACCAGGTGGGAGATGTGAGACAGTGAGTACCGGGTGGGAGATGTGAGACAGTGAGTACCGGGTGGGAGATGTGAGACAGTGAGTACCAGGTGGGAGATGTGAGGCAGTGAGTACCGGGTGGGAGATGTGAGACAGTGAGTACCGGGTGGGAGATGTGAGACAGTGAGTACCGGGTGGGAGATGTGAGGCAGTGAGTACCGGGTGGGAGATGTGAGACAGTGAGTACCAGGTGGGAGATGTGAGACAGTGAGTACCGGGTGGGAGATGTGAGCATGAGTACCGGGTGGGAGATGTGAGACAGTGAGTACCAGGTGGGAGATGTGAGACAGTGAGTACCGGGTGGGAGATGTGAGACAGTGAGTACCAGGTGGGAGATGTGAGGCAATGAGTACCGGGTGGGAGATGTGAGACAGTGAGTACCGGGTGGGAGATGTGAGACAGTGAGTACCGGGTGGGAGATGTGAGGCAGTGAGTACCGGGTGGGAGATGTGAGACAGTGAGTACCAGGTGGGAGATGTGAGACAGTGAGTACCGGGTGGGAGATGTGAGACAGTGAGTACCGGGTGGGAGATGTGAGACAGTGAGTACCGGGCGGAGATGTGAGGCAGTGAGTACCGGGTGGGAGATGTGAGACAGTGAGTACCGGGCGGGAGATGTGAGACAGTGAGTACCGGGTGGGAGATGTGGGGACAGTGAGTACCGGGTGGGAGATGTGAGGCACAGTGAGTACCGGGTGGGAGATGTGAGACAGTGAGTACCGGGTGGGAGATGTGAGACAGTGAGTACCGGGTGGGAGATGTGAGACAGTGAGTACCGGGTGGGAGATGTGAGACAGTGAGTACCGGTGGGAGATGTAAGACAGTGAGTACCGGTGGAGATGTGAGACAGTGAGTACCGGGTGGGAGATGTGAGACAGTGAGTACCGGGTGGGAGATGTGAGACAGTGAGTACCGGGTGGGAGATGTGAGACAGTGAGTACCAGGTGGGAGATGTGAGACAGTGAGTACCGGGTGGGAGATGTGAGACAGTGAGTACCGGGTGGGAGATGTGAGACAGTGAGTACCAGGTGGAGATGTGAGACAGTGAGTACCGGGTGGGAGATGTGAGACAGTGAGTACCGGGTGGGAGATGTGAGACAGTGAGTACCGGGTGGGAGATGTGAGACAGTGAGTACCGGGCGGGAGATGTGAGACAGTGAGTACCGGGCGGGAGATGTAAGACAGTGAGTACCGGGTGGGAGATGTGAGGCAATGAGTACCGGGTGGGAGATGTGAGACAGTGAGTACCTGGTGGGATATGTGAGACAGTGAGTACCAGGTGGGAGATGTGAGACAGTGAGTACCGGGCGGGAGATGTGAGACAGTGAGTACCGGGTGGGAGATGTGAGACAGTGAGTACCGGGTGGGAGAAGTGAGACAGTGAGTACCGGGTGGGAGATGTGAGACAGTGAGTACCGGGCGAGAGATGTGAGGCAGTGAGTACCGGGTGGGAGATGTGAGACAGTGAGTACCGGGCGGGAGATGTGAGACAGTGAGTACCGGGCGGGAGATGTAAGACAGTGAGTACCGGGTGGGAGATGTGAGGCAATGAGTACCGGGTGGGAGATGTGAGACAGTGAGTACCTCGTGGGATATATGAGACAGTGAGTACCAGGTGGGAGATGTCAGACAGTGAGTACTGGGCGGGAGATGTGAGACAGTGAGTACCGGGTGGGAGATGTGAGACAATGAGTACCGGGTGGGAGAAGTGAGACAGTGAGTACCGGGTGGGAGATGTAAGACAGTGAGTACCAGGTGGGAGATGTGAGGCAGTGAGTACCGGGTGGGAGAAGTGAGACAGTGAGTACCGGGTGGGAGATGTAAGACAGTGAGTACCAGGTGGGAGATGTGAGACAGTGAGTACCGGGTGGGAGATGTGAGACAGTGAGTACCGGGTGGGAGATGTGAGACAGTGAGTACCGGGTGGGAGATGTGAGGCAATGAGTATCGGGTGGGAGATGTGAGACAGTGAGTACCAGGCGGGAGATGTGAGACAGTGAGTACCGGGTGGGAGATGTGAGACAGTGAGTACCGGGTGGGAGATGTGAGACAGTGAGTACCAGGTGTGAGATGTGAGACAGTGAGTACCGGGTGGGAGAAGTGAGACAGTGAGTACCAGGTGGGAGATGTAAGACAGTGAGTACCAGGCGGGAGATGTGAGACAGTGAGTAACGGGTGGGAGAAGTGAGACAGTGAGTACCGGGTGGGAAAAGTGAGACAGTGAGTAACGGGTGGGAGATGTGAGACAGTGAGTACCAGGCGGGAGATGTGAGACAGTGAGTACCGGGTGGGAGAAGTGAGACAGTGAGTAACGGGTGGGAGATGTGAGACAGTGAGTACCAGGTGGGAGATGTGAGACAGTGAGTACCGGGTGGGAAAAGTGAGACAGTGAGTAACGGGTGGGAGATGTGAGACAGTGAGTACCAGGTGGGAGATGTGAGACAGTGAGTACCGGGTGGGAGAAGTGAGACAG
>JAODUO010001987.1:32500-40000 GCA_025642075.2 Ridgeia piscesae | reverse complement strand
CGCTCGCGCCAACATACTTGCAGAAGCACACTTACACACGGGAATGTATCCATATATACAGACGCACACAGGTACGCACTTACGCACGCACATGCCTCCACATGGCCGCCCGCACACAAACACATTGGATCATGACAATCTATAATATGTGGAACGTAACATAGATTACCATAGATAGGCGATAGGTCTACCATGTATGATATATATTCCTACAGCTCTTATGTTTCTGTTAAAAGTACAATGAATACAATGGTCAATTCGTGGTGGTAGACAAGTACCGTCTGTGAACGTGTTCAGTGAATATACAGGAAGCAGGAAGGACACTATACTTACATGATGACAAGTACCGTGTGTGGACGTGTCCAGTGAGTATACAGGAAGTAGAACGGACACTACACTTAATTGATGACAAGTACCGTGTGTGGACGTGTCCAGGAGTATACAGGAAGTAGAACGGACACTACACTTAATTGATGACAAGTACCGTGTGTGGACGTGTCCAGTGAGTATACAGGAAGTAGAACGGACACTACACTTAATTGATGACAAGTACCGTGTGTGGACGTGTCCAGGAAGTATACAGGAAGTAGAACGGACACTACACTTAATTGATGACAAGTACCGTGTGTGGACGTGTCCAGGAAGTATACAGGAAGTAGAACGGACACTACACTTACATGATGACAAGTACCGTGTGTGGACGTGTCCAGTGAGTATACAGGAAGTAGAACGGACACTACACTTAATTGATGACAAGTACCGTGTGTGGACGTGTCCAGGAAGTATACAGGAAGTAGAACGGACACTACACTTAATTGATGACAAGAACCGTGTGTGGACGTGTCCAGGAAGTATACAGGAAGTAGAACGGACACTACACTTAATTGATGACAAGTACCGTGTGTGGACGTGTTCAGTGAATATACAGGAAGCAGGAAGGACACTACACTTACATGATGACAAGTACCGTGTGTGGACGTGTCCAGTGAGTATACAGGAAGTAGAACGGACACTACACTTAATTGATGACAAGTACCGTGTGTGGACGTGTCCAGGAAGTATACAGGAAGTAGAACGGACACTACACTTAATTGATGACAAGTACCGTCTGTGAACGTGTTCAGTGAATAAATACTTAATTGATGACAAGTACCGTTGTGGAGTGTCCAGGAGTACAGGAGTAGAACGGACACTACACTTACATGATGACAAGTACCGTGTGTGGACGTGTCCAGGAAGTATACAGGAAGTAGAACGGACACTACACTTAATTGATGACAAGTACCGTGTGTGGACGTGTCCAGGAAGTATACAGGAAGTAGAACGGACACTACACTTAATTGATGACAAGTACCGTGTGTGGACGTGTCCAGGAAGTATACAGGAAGAGAACGGACACTATACTTAATTGATGACAAGTACCGTGTGTGGACGTGTCCAGGAAGTATACAGGAAGAAGAA
Organism: Ridgeia piscesae; assembly: GCA_025642075.2. NCBI lineage: Eukaryota > Metazoa > Annelida > Polychaeta > Sabellida > Siboglinidae > Ridgeia > Ridgeia piscesae. Next base: position 38,539 of record JAODUO010001987.1, on the reverse strand, counting down.
CGGACACTATACTTAATTGATGACAAGTACCGTGTGTGGACGTGTCCAGGAGTATACAGGAAGAGAACGGACACTAACTTATTGATGACAAGTACCGTGTGTGGACGTGTCCAGGAAGTATACAGGAAGTAGAACGGACACTACACTTAATTGATGACAAGTACCGTGTGTGGACGTGTCCAGGAAGTATGCCGGAAGCAGGAAAGAGACTACACTTACATGATGTCCGGGCAGTACGTCGGGCGAGGCAGGCGGTATCCGCCGTCGAGCACACCTTTCATTTGGCTGCTGCTTTTGTCGGGGTACGGAACTTCTCCTGCGAAAAGAATACAATAACGGTTTAATCACGTGATGTTCGCATCTGTTCTTGATAGTTTTACTATTGCTGATATAGTTATTATTGCTGTTGTAGTCGTTGCAGCTGTTAATGTTGTCGTTGTAACTATTGTTGTCGTCGTCGTCGTCGTCGTCGTCGTCGTCGTCGTCGTCGTCGTCGTCGTCGTCGTCGTCGTCGTCGTCGTCGTCGTCGTCGTCGTCGTCGTCGTCGTCGTCGTCGTCGTCGTCGTCGTCGTCGTCGTCGTCGTCGTCGTCGTCGTCGTCGTCGTCGTCGTCGTCGTCGTCGTCGTCGTCGTCGTCGTCGTCGTCGTCGTCGTCGTCGTCGTCGTCGTCGTCGTCGTCGTCGTCGTCGTCGTACCATCGTCGTCGTCGTTGTTGTCGTCGTCGTCGTCATCGTCATCATCACCGTCATCATCTTCGCCGTTGCTCTTATCGATGCTCTGGCAAAAGGGGGCCATGCGTATCCTACGGCTGCGTTACGCATTCCGAGTTATACACACCTAGACATAACAGTACCGGAAGTCGCATATGCGACTTTGGCTGCTCCGTGCACTTATGTGAGCAGCTAAATATAATCGGAAGTGCCACCTTTTAAGCCAGCCTGTGCAAAATGGTGTAACCCAGACATCATTAAGGAGACTGACAAAGAAACGACTTTGCAATGTTATGTATTAACCTTTGCTGAAGACCTCCCACGAAGTGACGCCAAACGACCAAACGTCCGTCTTTTGGTCGTACTTCCGTTTCTCGCCCTCGGCCACGCTCAGCTGTTCCAGCGCCATCCACTTCACCGGGATCTTCTCCTGCGGATCAACAACGGCACAACTACTTGCAACGGCGCACCTACTTGCAACGGCACAACTACTTGCAACGGCGCACCTACTTGCAACGCACAATTACTAGCAACGGGACAACCTTTCTATACGTCACGCTTTTGTTAACAGCACACATTTAATAGCCAAAATCAAACCAACAGCTATTACATCAATAAATCACATAAATACACCGTACGTCTATATTGAGATTGCAGGCATATCAGTGAAATGTTTCAAGAGTGTTACATTGAAGTAAAACTATATAATTAGTTAAATAATGGCTACGATTAAATATGAATAACGGACGTACTGCAACAAAATTGTAAGACAGTTTAAAAGACAAGGGTGTGCCAATAATACTAACATTAGCATCGTCAGAGGAAGGCGCCTGTTCTCCTTTCATCGGCCCAAATCCTGCAATCTTCGCTATGATGACGTCAGTTCCGGCACTCTTCAGCAGAACGTTGCGAGCGCCAAGTCGTCGATGGACGAACTATAGAAAAGTGACATACGTCAAACTGGCACAATGACGTGACTTAGCCATACATGCTGATAGAGGTTAGACTTTTATAGCTCTCCACAAATCGATTTGATCACTTTGATATTAATATACACGTATGCTCACATACACATACACACATGTACATGTAGCTGCATTAAAAAATATTAATTCGACAATCGTAAACGTTCGGCTATCAATAAGGTCGTTAATTTCGCGTCGTTGTAGTCACCTCTTTAGCATGCAGCTGCTTCATGCCTCGGGCGATGTGGAGACAGATCGTTATCATTTTGTCCTCCAGGTCTTCCGTCACTTTCGTCTGTGCCACGAGCCAGTCTCTCAGTCGGCCCAGATCGCACACCTCAAACAGCAGGATGGGACCTGTCGCATCAGATATACGTTTGAACATATATCTAACGGTTGTGAAGATATTTGTCCAAGTATATTTTCAAACAAGACCTAGAAAACAAGTATACTATCTGTGACATGTGTACTGATGTATATGTTACACACGGGACGATGACATTATATAATGTGTTTCATTCTAAACTGAAAGCAATGAGAAGAAGGAGGGAAGTGATAAGGAGATGGACTCAAACCAAAAATGGGGAGGAGGGAGCTTGTGGAATGAGTGGGACAGTGACATGAAGGAGAGGAGTATGGAATGACTGGGACAGTGAGAGGAAGGAGGGGATATTTTGGAATGAGTGGGGCAGGGAAGGGAAGGATCGAGATTGTGGGATGAGTGGAGCAAAGAGGGGAAGGAGGAAATATTGTGGAATGAGTGGGCAGTGCGAGGAAGGAGGGAATATTGTGGAATGAATGGGTTTTGAGGGAAGGATGGAGATTGTGGAATGAGTGTGACAGTGAGAGGAAGGAGGGAAGATTGTGGAATGAGTGAGTTTTGAGGGAAGGATGGAGATTGTGGAATGAGTGGGTTTTGAGGGAAGGACGGAGATTGTGGAATGAGTGGGTTTTGAGGGAAGGATGGAGATTGTGGAATAAGTGGGACAGTGAGTGGAAGGACGGAGATTGTGGAATGAATGGGTCAGTGAGTGGAAGGACAGATATTGTGGAATCAGTGGGACAATGAGTGGAAGGACAGATATTGTGGAATGAGTGGGACAGTGAGTGGAAGGACGGAGATTGTGGAATGAGTGGGACAGTGAGTGGAAGGACGGAGATTGTGGAATGAATGGGTCAGTGAGTGGAAGGACGGAGATTGTGGAATGAATGGGTCAGTGAGTGGAAGGACGGAGATTGTGGAATGAGTGGGCAGTGAGTGGAAGGACGGAGATTGTGGAATGAGTGGGACAGTGAGTGGAAGGACGGAGATTGTGGAATGAGTGGGACAGTGAGTGGAATGACGGAGATTGTGGAATGAATGGGTCAGTGAGTGGAAGGACGGAGATTGTGGAATGAGTGGGACAGTGAGTGGAAGGACGGAGATTGTGGAATGAGTGGGACAGTGAGTGGAAGGACGGAGATTGTGGAATGAGTGGGACAGTGAGTGGAAGGACGGAGATTGTGGAATGAGTGGGACAGTGAGTGGAAGGACGGAGATTGTGGAATGAGTGGGACAGTGAGTGGAAGGACGGAGATTGTGGAATGAGTGGGCAGTGAGTGGAAGGACGGAGATTGTGGAATGAATGGGTCAGTGAGTGGAAGGACGGAGATTGTGGAATGAGTGGGCAGTGAGTGGAAGGACGGAGATTGTGGAATGAGTGGGTCAGTGAGTGGAAGGACGGAGATTGTGGAATGAATGGGTCAGTGAGTGGAAGGACGGATATTGTGGAATGAATGGGACAGTGAGTGGAAGGACGGAGATTGTGGAATGAATGGGGAAGTGAGTGGAAGGACGGAGATTGTGGAATGAATGGGGAAGTGAGTGGAAGGACGGAGATTGTGGAATGAATGGGGAAGTGAGTGGAAGGACGGAGATTGTGGAATGAATGGGGAAGTGAGTGGAAGGACGGAGATTGTGGAATGAATGGGGAAGTGAGTGGAAGGACGGAGATTGTGGAATGAATGGGGAAGTGAGTGGAAGGACGGAGATTGTGGAATGAATGGGGAAGTGAGTGGAAGGACGGAGATTGTGGAATGAATGGGGAAGTGAGTGGAAGGACGGAGATTGTGGAATGGGTTTGGGAGTGAGGGATATAGGTAAGAAGTAATAGCGGAACAGAGAGCTGTGTGCAAAGCTATCGTGAAATGAGATGGAGACAGAGGATGCAAGCAGGGAGGAAGGGAACTAAGTGATCCTACCTTGGGTGACAGCGCCAACAAACTGAAGGATGTTCTCGTGTTTCGGACAAGCCGTGGCAAAGAAATTCATCTTCGCAGTCATCAGATGCTCGTCGGCGGCTTTGCCTCGCTCTGCCAACGTGTAACACAACACTAGCTTAAACAACTCATAATATATGAATAACATAATATGTTGAGTGGAAACACTCGCAAGACTTAACGTATGAGTGAGTTGCTGAGTAAATTAATCCTTGCGTGGCATAATGGTAGCTTCATGTACGTTATGTTATCAACAATGCCACGTGTCGCATGAAGAATGAGTGAGTGACTGAGTGATTTATTTGTAATTGAGTGATTGTTTGTTTGAGTGATTGTTTGATTGATTGAATTAGTGAGTGAGTGAGTGAGTGAGTGAGTGAGTGAGTGAGTGAGTGAGTGAGTGAGTGAGTGAGTGAGTGAGTGAGTGAGCGAGCGAGCGAGTGAGCGAGTGAGAGATTGATTGACTGAATGACAGATTGATTGATTAATTGATTGACTAAGTGGGTGGGTGTATGAGGGAGTGATTGATTGATTGATTGATTGATTGATTGATTGATTGATTGAGTGATTGAGTGATTGAGTGATTGACCGACCGACCGACCGACGACCGACCGACCGACCGACCGACCGACCGACCGACCGACCGACCGACCGACCGACCGACCGACCGACCGACCGACCGACCGACCGACCGACGACGACCGACCGACCGACCGACCGACGACCGACCGACCGACGACCGACCGACTCGACCGACGACGACCGACCGACCGACCGACCTGACCTGATGACTGACCGACCGTGACGACCGACTCGACCGACCGATCCGACCGACCGACCGACCGACCGACCGACCGACCGACCGACCGACCGACCGACCGACCGACCGACCGACCGCGACCGACCGACCGACCGACCGACCGACCGACCGACCGACCGACCGACCGACCGACCGACCGACCGACCGACCGACCGACCGACCGACCGACCGACCGACCGACCGACCGACCGACCGACCGACCGACCGACCGACCGACCGACCGACCGACCGACCGACCGACCGACCGACCGACCGACCGACCGACCGACCGACCGACCGACCGACCGACCGACCGAGCGAGCGAGCGAGCGAGCGAGCGAGTGAGTGTTTATGCAGTACATGGTGAGAAACATTCTTACAAAACCATTCACAGTAGAACTCACGTTTCAGTCTCTTCGCCACCACTTTTTGTTTCCCGTTCTTCACCATCAGAGTCGCCTCGTAGATGTCAGCGAAACGCCCTTTGGCGTTCGGTAGGCGTTGCACCAATTCGACCTTTTCGGCTGGTATCTTCCAGGTGGCGACACTGTCGGTCACCATGTTGCCGTACAAGTAGACATCGTCGTCGTCGCACTCTTGGTATTCCGACATGTAGTTGTTCTGAGCCGGCTTGCGTGAACGACTCTATGGTAGAGACAGAATAGAGACTAGTTGCAATCATATACGAGCCAAATGCTTATACGATTGCGAAATGGGCATGGACTCAAAATATGGCGAAAAAACAAGCAAAACGCATCTTGTAAATAATGAATCAGAAGTCCATTACGTGAACTCAGGCGCATATCAATGTATGCTACATTAAAATAAACATAAGACGACATGCTATGATGCCAAAATCATTATTAATAGAACATCACTGCCATAACCCGGACGTCTCGCTGTGTCCGTGCTTACTTTATGGAATTGGTTTTATCAACAACACAACATATTCGTTCTTGTCTGAGGTAATACAAATTATTTAAAAAAAATAAACACTAGTTGGAGTGTGGAACGGGATACATAAAAAAACTTCACGTGGTCTGTGTCTGCGGCCGTTAAATATGTTGTCTTGGTTTTCTTGAATATGAAGCAAAGATCTGCCGTTAACATGACTCATGTGACACTGACCACGTTGTCTTTCATTGGGATCGCGGCTGTCGTCCTCGTGGTGACGTTATCAATGCCACCGAAGGCAACGCTCTGTCTCACGGTGCGCCGGAAGTCGTCGAAGTCACGTGGCATGAACGGTTCTTCGTGACGGCGTCTCGTTAGTATGAACAGGACGAGTAGAACGATCACCACCACCA
>JAODUO010001987.1:12500-25000 GCA_025642075.2 Ridgeia piscesae | reverse complement strand
CCACCCACGTAATTAACTGTAGGTGACAGGTGGACATGGAAGCCCTATCTATCCATTTGTTCTACGTGTATCCTGTCCTATGCACGTGTTGATTTTTTAAAAAAGATATTCACCCTACTAACTACCACAAAATAAGCACATATTTATTCTGTTCCAGTAATTTACAGCCATTTGTGAAACTTTGAATTTAAATATATATAATCTACACTGCGTCTTCACTAATGTAACTTCATATTATTTAGTTTATCTATATTCGTAACTGGGAAAAATATATTTATATCAGTGTTTTCAAAAACATTCAACATTTTAATCACCTATATCGAATCTTCTCTCAACCAGTAGTCTAAAGTGTTATTAAGCCGAACTCGAACAACAATGAATCACCATGCTATATTGTAACCCATCCTGTTCACCTGAAGGCTGATTGAGCGCCGGATGCCACGGGAATGGTGGTGGATCGTATGAGAAGACCTTCTTTGTTTGGTGTCAGCTGGAACACGCTAAAGTAGTACCACTCGACGCCAGAATCCGCGTCCGTCCAACCGAACCACATCACATTCCGCGTGGCAGATCTCTACAGGAACAAACACCTCGGTAATAGCAATGTGTATGGACAGGAAGAAGACCCACTCTTTGACTGATACTCATCATAGGGTGAACGGTGTATATAAGTAGACGTAAAACGATCGGGGACATTTCGACCAACTTTTGGGTTAAACGCTTAAAATTGTAGGAACTGGCCAGATAGCCGTACGGATGTCAACATTTGGTGGCCTTGTGCCAGGCATAGGCTAAATTAATATATTTATTTGTTAGTTCAATTAACTCAGTTACCAGTGGTGGTAATCATTGGTCGTTTTTACGATCTTCGCGTACAGTGACCAACATTCTTTCAAGAAACGTCACATAAATACGCAGACACGTGCTTTTTTGCAATGTTCTCACTGCCAAGTTAGTAACAATCAACAAGCTTCACTGCGATTTTAGTTTGTCTGCCCCATCCAGTTGAATTATGTAATACTACAGGCTAGTATTTCTAGGTCAAGTTCTGCCAGACACTGGCCGCAGTCAACTGGCAGAACATTATTTCAATAGCATTTAGAAAAGTGCACGCAATACAAGGTGTATTTAGAGAACGATTGTGATCAGTGTGGACAGTCATGTGCTGAGAAGTGCTGGTTAAATGACAACGTAGACGTAGATCTGTTCAGATCCTTGACCTATTATACATTATCTTGGTCCGAATGATCATACTCACATTATTGTCAATTTCGCGGCCGACATCAATAGGCACGTTGTTTTCGGCTGTGCAATTGTTGATAACGCTGCAGTGCTTGGGCGGCTCCAGATCAAACGTCACAACAACCGTCTTGCTGTTCGAAGATCCGCTGTAGGTTGTGCGATATGTCTGCTGCGTGTCTGTGTTCAACACCGTCTTGAAACCTCCAGTGGCCGCCGTCATGGTTGCTTCAAGACTGCAGACAAGTTGTAAAGATTGTCGTTTATACCTGAGAAGTTTAGAGAATGACATCCCAGCACACTGAGTTGACACGTTTTTTTTCATTTCATGCGTTGAAAATGTTAGTTTACCTAGCATAGGGAGTGGGACCCTAGTGAATTGAATTGAATTGAATTGAACTGAACTGAACTGAACTGAACTGAACTGAACTGAACTGAACTGAACTGAACTGAACTGAACTGAACTGAACTGAACTGAACTGAACTGAACTGAACTGAACTGAACTGAACTGAACTGAACTGAACTGAACTGAACTGAACTGAATATAGACTAAGATACAACGGACAACCAACGGTTTTGAGCGTGCATTCCAAAACACACAAAATTGCTCAAGTCTTGACACGGCGCCTGAATCCAGTGATTAACTAATGACATATCATTCAAATCCCAGATCAACAGGTCAGCACCAGGCCACTGCGCCCCACCAACGGTGAATAGAACGTTATCGGTCGTGAACTTCAGGCAAGTGCGCGGAGCTATGCTTAGCTAACAGTTGTCACCAATAGCTTATAACAGGGACACGGAGTGACACTCAATAAAACGTTAATAATGTAGTCGCTTATAAAGCAGGCCAGTCTTTATTCTGAATACTACTACAACTAACTACTTGTGAAATACCTTCACTGGATAACATTGTCCACATATGGAACTGCACATGGATAGTTATAATCGTACTTTCATTCTCATTAACAATGAAACAGTCTTATAGTTATTAGTTATGCCCTCGGGTGCACTGTCTATACTAATAACAGTGTTGTGGATATTCCGACTACAATGGTCGTTATTACCTCATCTCCCTCGATGAAGGCTTTGTTTTTCACATGTTATCCCTGGAACAAGGGCCATTATTACAATCTATTGGGAAAGGGTATCATTTAGAGAACTCTCCCTTGAACAAGGCAGATTTTTCATGCAGCATTCACATTTAACTTTCGCAGTGTTTATTGGAATACACAAAACCTATCTATGTTGATATTAATGAACTACTTTCTTTAAAAAGTCTTTCTTAATGTTGTCTTAGATCATGGGTATACTTTGCTTTGCCTATCAAGGTTTGGGTTATGTAAACTTCGGCTGAATAACCTTATCCATATATAAAGTATTGCTCCCCGGGAGAATGTTGATATTGTCAGACGTGGCAACATAATAGTTACCAAAACACAGTGTGGGACGGGGTTTCGAAAGCCCTCCTACCTGAAACGATGTGAAACGCCTTCTCTCCATTTGTGCCGGATGTTGGGGCAGGTGGCCTCGAAGTGGGGCTTATTTGGACTTACAGGACTGAAAGGGCAGCTGACCCTTCTATCATAGATCTGCTTGTGACCTGCAAACAGAACCAGATTCACCGTGACATAAGGTAATTTATTATAACCCTTACAGGGATGATTGTTTTGTGTCCCAGATTATAAAGTAAACGGATTATTGGAAAACTATGATATATTTGTAATGGTCAGAATTCTGGTTATATATATTTTTTCAAATAATTATATCCCATTATTTCGTTATAATTATGTTTTATTAATCACTAATAGCCATTGCACATATGGGTAACATTAGCAGATTAGAAACTCTGCATACGAAAAGGACTTATTTGTGGCATACGTACCTGTATTAAACAATCGCAGTAGTAGTAGTAGTAGTAGTAGTAGTAGTAGTAGTAGTAGTAGTAGTAGTAGTAGTAGTAGTAGTCGTAGAGTAGTAGTAGTAGTAGTAGTAGTAGTAGTAGTAGTAGTAGTAGTAGTAAGTAGTAGCAGTAGTAGTAGTAGTAATAGTAGTTGTTGTTGTTGTTGTAGTTGTAGTACCAGTAGTAATAGTAGAAGTAGCAGTAGCAGTAGCAGTAGCAGTAGTAGTAGCAGTAGCAGTAGCAGTAGCAGTAGCAGTAGCAGTAGCAGTAGCAGTAGCAGTAGCAGTAGCAGTAGTAGTAGTAGTAGGTAGTCGTAGTAGTAGTAGTAGTAGAGTAGAAGTAAAGTAGTAGTTGTAGTAGTTGTAGTAGTAGCAGTAGAAGTAGAAGTAGCAGTAGCAGTAGCAGTAGCAGTAGCAGTAGCAGTAGCAGTAGCAGTAGCAGTAGCAGTAGCAGTAGCAGTAGCAGTAGCAGTAGCAGTAGTAGTAGTAGTAGTAATGGTAGTAGTAGTAGTAGTAGTAGTAGTAGTAGTAGTAGTAGTAGTAGTAGTAGCAGTAGTAGTAGTAGTAGTAGTAGTAGTAGTAGTAGTAGTAGTAGTAGTAGTAGTAGTAGTAGTAGTAGTAGTAGTAGCAGCAGCAGAGTAGTAGTAGTAGTAGTAGTAGTTGCAGCAGCAGCAGCAGCACCAGCAGCAGCAGCAGCAGCAGTAGCATCAACATGAATGGCGGAAGTAGTAATATGTAACATATTTTGACATTTGACCTTTGCTAACATGTACGTACCTGTATTATACAGCCGCACTCGCCCATTCGTGCTGATCACCCCGATGCCGACTTCCCCGATGTAGGGTGGCTTGTGAGGTATGTCGGTTGGCCGGTCGTACACGGCCCTCCAGTCCATGACGACGTAGCTGATGTCGTGTCGGTTACTGAAAGCGTAATTGATCCTTCGATTAAATATAGTATTAAGCCAAATTTACCAACTTGTTAATTCATAAAATAAACTCGTATACATGGGGCTTGTGAATGTTACTTTAACGTCAACACCTAACGGCGTTTTACCGCGTCGGTGGGCCTCATACGTCATGATGACATACGATACAATTATTAGTTTAAAATGTACACGCGAAAGTTATTTAGCTGAAAATACACACACTGTGTACACCAAATAATTCCTTTCTCTTCATCCGATTCCCAAAAAAATTGAGGTAAAGCCCAGATATACTTGACAGTAGATATTCAGTAGATTGCGTAAACTAATGTTGTATTTTAATGGTACTTATTGCCACTGTTTTATTATCATGATTAACTAATCTCACCTGTACAGACGGTGCGTCGCGTTGCACTGTCCTGTGAAGACGACCTTCTCTGTGCCGCCAGATGTCGCCATCAGACGGAGTTGGCAGATTTTGAAGTCTGGTGAATCGCGAACTAAAACCGCAACAACATTCTTCAATACTTCGACATTCAATACACCGGGAACGTGCAATATGCAATACTAATAAACAATATTAGTACTGTGCTAGAAAGGGTAGAAATACATGTATTATTTGTATTTGGATCACCACCAGACTGGTATAATAGTTTTGCTATTCAACACCAAACAAACTTCATATTACATAAATAGCCTAAAACGGCTTATTTTAGTGATAAAAGTAGTAAATCATCTTGTGACACTCGCCATTACCATGGCAACAGTCGATATCATCTATTCCTTTACAACGGGATACTTGTTTGTAATATAGCATTATTTTGTGTTTGTGACGATATCGGGGTATATAAGTTGATATATTTGAGGGCATAATAAATCACTAAATCATTCAGTATATATCCTTGGAATGAAACAACGTTTTTGTGATCACGGCTGCATTGAGGTGTATCACTATCATGATCGACATATTACAGCCAAATACAATCATGCTTACTGCGAACTCATGACGAAATATATCGCTTACTATTCCTCACAAAGGAAGTGAGATGACGTACTTATATCGCAGTTGCTTCCTTCGAATCCGCCGGAGCATGCGCAGCTGGAAGCACCGTGACGACATGTTCCGGGGTAGCAGTTAGTTGTGTAGGAGCATTTCGCTGTAGAAGACACCGGAAATGACGTTGGTAAAGTCAGATAATAAATTACATAATAGTATTACCGCTATAGCTGATAGTGCTGCTAATCCCATGCTACCGTAATTAAATATAAGGTATTATTGCTGATATATGTTAAACAAAATTGTCATGGATGCGTAATCGAACGTTCGGTGTCGGGTTATCTGCAGTTCGTTGGTGTATATATAAATGATAAAACAATGTTAAAGCCACGGCATTTTATTACAATATACTTTCTAAGTAAAAATCGCGCCTGATTGTTAAAATAACGTAACATTTGTATGTAATAACAAGGATTGTTTTCAAGAGAATGGACCTCGCTGTAGATGGTTCACCGTCACGAAATATATCTCGTCCTTCTCCCGCTCACCTACACCGCAGTCATGTCCTGAGTGGCCGCTTCTACAGTAGCACTTGTTCACGTCGTAACACAGCGCGTTGTTTTGGCAACGCGGATTGCAAATCGCTGAAAACGACAAATCGTTATGTAAAGTGTACTCGGTGATTTCAATCGATATATTTCAGTTGACTTTGAAGTTAACTTTATATTTATCAATGGTAATGAACAAACAAATTACTTTCGAGCATTTAAACCGATATTTGTAAAACCATCTTAAAAAATTTCTGGTTTTACTTACTTACTAACCGGATATATTTTAAAACCATTGTTTTGCTGTTGAAATATTCAATATTCAAACATTAAAAACATTCAAAAGACGTTATTGTCCATTTTAAACATCACATGTGGGTAAAAACGAAATTTTATACAGTTACACACTAAACGTTCAGTAATAAAACAGATGATCCGGATACGACAGACACATTAAAATGATAATAATAATTACTCATCACTAAAATGATGACATTAATAAAATAAGTAAATCATTTAGTAAAATAAGTAAATAAATAAGCCGCCTAAAACGTTTTTGCTAAAACACAATATAATAACATTAATACGATGTACTAAACTTTGAAAATAGATTCAACAAGATTAGTCAGCTAAATAAATCAGATAACTATATCGAAGAGAAACAGGATGTTTGTATGGCAGCCTGCTGCCTTCGAATGAGTAGTATCTGATCCAGTTAGTAATGAGACAGATGTAATGGGCATCACGGGATATATCCAGTACGTAGTTGTACGGTTACGTCACAATCACAAATATGCGCAAAACGTCCATAAATGTTGATAGTGAATAACATTACCTTTGCGGCATGACGTCAACCAGATCAAATATTATAGCATACGTTTCGCTTTAAGATATGCATGTCTCTGTCATAAAGTGTATCTTCTAAAATAGACACTTTAACAGAACATAGACGAAATGCACAAATGCACCAAGTGTTCAGCCTTCATGTTTCCATTGTTTGGCCGAATGTTTACTAAGCTACTGGATAGATTAATTGTCCGAGCTCACCATTGGCTGACAGCCCGGCCACTTTTGTTAATAATGCATTGTTGAATTCAATATTGTTTCCGCTTCGCAAAGGAATATTTGGGGGATAAGTGCATTATAATAATTATAGTTTACCTAGGGTGACATGATTGTACAATAACAAAGAACGGATGACCTGTATTTAATGGGCAACACTCTCTGCATGAAATGTCACATTTTCATTAAATGTCATGTCTTAAAAAAAACTACATGTCCTATCATAAGCATGTGCAACGATCACTGGAGCTCGCCGGCTAGCGATACAACTAGGTGAGCTTATTTTCGGGGTTTTGCAAGACGATCTGCCAGGGGTGGCTTGAGAGCAGCCCCCACTCACGTATATTGCAACGGGAGCCTCTCCAGCCTGGGCAGCAGTGGTACGGGTCTGTTCTCCTCTCCGACACATAGTAGGACACGGTCCGGCAGCAGCGGTGTCTGGGGGAAAAGCAATACAGATGATGTTGTCGATGCGGTGCAGCGTTTACATTGTTCCGGGTGTTGAACAGTATCCTGGTGATATTTCTGCTCATGCGCTAGTCAGTCGTTGTTTAAATTGTATGTACATATATAATTCTACCGGTGCAATTTGCACCCGTTCAATATTGCTATTTGTATAACAACAATGACGGGTACCGTTCTACAAGAGCAGGCTAAATGTAATTTTTACAAAACCTGTTTAGCGTATCAACAACGAAACGACAGGGCAGTGAAAAGGGTAAAGGTAAGTTCTTATATAGCATAGCATCCGAATATTCAGAGTTGCTCAAAACGCTTTACACTTTACTCCCTGGCAGACCTGTTCAATCACACATCATCTCAGCTTATCTGGGAAGCATCCTACCAAGCTGCAATTAATGCGCGAAGACTATTCGGATACAAACATCCACCCCTGTCTACAGGGAGGTAATCAGTCATACAGCTGAGTGAACTGGAGCAATGGAGAGTGAAACAAAACCTTGTCGAGCCCCAGGTTTGACACGACAGCACAGGATTCGAACCCGGGTTCGTTTATTATTCCAGAGTCCGAACCTATACATCTGAGTCATTGCGCTCTACCAGTATATTATACTTACCTTCTCCAAAACCATCCACAACTGTGGCAGACTCTCCTGCACTTCCTCACACTGACAGTGTAAATCCTCGGACAGAAGTGTGTGTAGCTAAAACAGAAATAAACACATTTTGAAGTTAAGTGTTTCCCAGGGCCCGCCAGTGATTATCGACACCTGTCGATATTTAAAGGGAAACAAAATCAACGCTTTGATGATATGGACCTAATAGAGTATATAAAAAGTAACAATTTCTACCAAAAATATTTTTTTTAATGTCAGCGCTTTACCAGAATAAAAAGGTATAACAAACACATAGCCGTCGAATGTCTATGGACTACGCCATTTTATCAACAGAATGACGTAGCATAGTCGACTTGGTCGGAACAAAATTGTAAAACATTTACCTAAGTAGATTATTAAAAATATCAATAGGATATACAACCTGAATAAGTGAAATTATAACTCATTAAAAGGTATGAAAATTACGTGTTGTTCGATGACGCCCCATTGTTTCTTTTAACAATATTTGTTCAAACATCCCGCGTGTGCTGCGAGCATGCAAGCTTGTATGGACATAATTTGTTATCATTCATAAGTAGAACAACATTACTTGAGTAATATTTTCTTATGCAGAATGTGTGAATGTGCTGAATGAAAATTATTGTTACATCGTAATTAGTTTATCGTTTTAATTATTTATTACTATTAAGCATACCTTTACATTCATTTATCGCTGTTGTTGTTATATAACGTGTATGATATTTTATGACTGACTTTAATTAATTGTAATATTATACACACATGTGTTTATATTATTTGTTTTTAAATATTATCTGTGGGTAGTTCTTTTTTCTTATTGGACTTATGTGACGCAGTGGAAATACTACCAGGATCAATTCAGGTGTGGCGTCAGTCATGGGAACAAACTACAATTTGTGAATGGCATGTTCTGCTTGTTGCTTGTTTACCAATTGTGAAATCACATGACATTTGCCTTTCCGAAACATAAGCTCGTTTCAAGAAGTACATAATAAACATATGAACATTTCTTTTGCGTTTTCTTATAATCATACGTTTCTTGATAACACAGAGTGATTAATGACTTCCCTTGTCAATCCGTTGGGGCTGCGTTCGCGTCGTGTTTACCAGGAAGAACAATTATGATATCATTCAGCCTCGCCCATTATTCTCGCTGCCTACTTGCATGACCACAAGACTATGCGCTGCTTTCAATGAAAGCTGTTCGTCTACAGTTGACCTTTATGTTCAGCAGGTAAATATATGAATGACTCATAGTCGTGACTAGTAACAGCACAGACACGAAACGTTGACGGTAGAAGTAAGGAGTTGTGCTATTATTGCCTAACAAGACGCTGGGCTATTAACGTACTGGTATGGATTTTACGGTAGAATTATTCTATTAATCTTACTTGGAGAATATTATCATCTACATTTATATATATATATGTTTTATTCTTGGCACTGACATTACCATACCACGTGATTATGTTAAAAGATAGAACGCTCTCTATTAAAACCTGCATACAATTGGAGAATGTGCTGGCTAACACCGAAACTGTTCAGCTTTCTCAGTAGCAATAGTCGTTTTTGCGCTTTCTTGTAAACGTATTCAACATGATCACAGAACGACAAGCTTTCATCAAGTAATGTACCTAGACACTTGAAGCTCTTCACTATTTCTACTTCTTGATTATCTATGAATATTGGTTTTGGTAGCTTAGTAGTCCTTCCCCCTCTAGACATTAACTCTTTTAGTTTTAGTTGTATTCAGTTTAAGAAAGCTGGACTTAAACTGAAAGGTTAACGCATCGATTTGAAGGAGATACTCGGAAACAGAGTGGTCATCTTTAAGACGACCTACAAGGGCCGTCATCTGCATATTTAATCAGGGTAATAAATGAATTGTTAGACGATATGTCGTTCGTATGTATTGAAAACAGAACAAGGTTGCGTCCTTTCCCCAATTCTGTTTTCAATACATACGAACGACATATCGTCTAACAATTCATTTATTGCCCTGATTAAATATGCCGGGTAATACTGAGGTTAATCCTGATCTTATATTATAAGATCAGGATTAACCTCAAGGTTCAACAACTTCTTAATCAGAACATGAGTTTGTATATTATTAAAGACAGACGAAATGTGCATGAATAGGATACGGACACAGAGGCATTAAGGAAATCACTTGTCAACCGGTTGATTTGTATTCGCGTGGTGTTTACCAGGAAGAACAATTATGATATCACTGACCTCTCGCCCATTATACTCGCTGCACGACCACAAGACTACCCGCTGCTTTAATGAAAGCCGCTCGTCTACAGTTGAGCTTTATGCGAAGTATTATTAGTTCAGCAGTTAAATAGACAAATGACTCAGATGCGCCAGTCGTGACTAGTAAAAGCATGTAAAAAACTACAGACGATAGAAGTAAGGGGCTGTGCTAGAATTGTCTTACAAGACGCTGGGCTGTTAACTTACAGGTATGGATTTTTACGGCAGAACTGTCCTATTAATTTCACCTGGAGTATATTATCATTGATAAGTAGACCAGTTGAATGTTCACCCAGACCGTTGTGCGAGTCACGCAAACTGTACAGACCACAACTTGAGAAACATTTTGGTTTCATAACTTAGCTGAGTCTACACAGGGTCTGGTTTACAAGCGCGCACAAAGTTGTACAAACATCAATACGGCAGAGTTTGTGCAAGTGTGCAAAAACACACACACGCTGGTGTTCATACAAATCCACATGCACATGCACATGCACATGCACATGCACATGCACATGCACATGCACATGCACATGCACATGCACATGCACATGCACATGCACATGCACATGCACATGCACATGCACATGCACATGCACATGCACATGCACATGCACACGCACACGCACACACACACACACACACACACACACACACAACACACAAACACACACACACACACACACACAACACACACACACACACACACACACACACACACACACACACACAACACAACACACACACACATACACATACACACACACACACAAACACACACACACACACACACACACACACACACACACACACGTACATACACACACACACACACACAAACACACACACACACAAACACATGACACACACACATACACACACACACACACACACACACACACACACACACACAACACACAACACAAACACACACACAAACACATGCACATGCACATGCACACACAAAAAACACGCACACACACGCGCGCACACGCACAGCCGCGCGCGCGCGCACACACACACACATACATACACACCGATGCTCTCATTAGTTCGTTGTTTTACTTTTGTAAAGCTTACATAATTTTACTCAGTCTAATCTCCGTAATTTATCTACTTAAATACCAGCCAACGCAAGACACCGCCGATAGCTTATTGGGTCATCGTTGACAATTTTGACTTTGGTAACAACTAAAATTGGCAGTGAGTTATTCGGTTAATCAAATAACAATTATCTGACTTTTAACATGTATGACCTTCACGGAATGCTCTTTCGCCTACACAAGGAATATCCGTATATATTGCTATACGTATCGGGCACTACGTCATCCGTTGAGAGGGCAAAGGTCACAGAATAACAGCAGGGGTCGAGTGGATGTCGGAGGAGACAATGAACTTAAAATAGACGACCATATTTGCGTTTTCATGCAGAAATATTTGTTTCATCGTATAAATTCACTCAGTCATAAGAGTGGACGTGTTAAAAAAAGCACAAACGCACACGTATACATACACCACACATACGTGCGCGCACAAGTATATTATATTCATACGCACAAAATATGTGACTCCATGATCTTTTTATTGAATTGAATTTATTTTGTATGCATGATAATTATAACCACCGCGTTGTTACATACCTTTCATCAAAACATTTATCGTAAAATTATTCGGTTGACAGGCAACATTTAAAATCAGTAGTCAATGTAGATAACATTTAAGTAACCAGAGGAGGAGAATCGTGTAATGATCCCATAAAAGAGGGCGTCGCGTTTTAAAATAAAAGCGTATCTGTCACGCGTGGATAAATCACAATGACTTATGATATGATCCAACAATTGTCAAACAACAATAATTTGCAAACCGTTGACGAAACTTTGTTTGTGTCCAAGTGTAATTTGTAATCGTATTCACATTCAGCCGGTCTGAACGACGATATATTGAGGCCAAAGTGTCCGCAAACGCATGGTGTTGTCCATAAAGCAAATTGTTATTGTTTACTAACACACGTAATCGCTTTGCGTGTCCAGGACGACGCAATAAAGTTTGCCGAAAAAAAGATCACCGATTATCGCTCGATTCCGCTGGAAGGGTTACATTTAGGTAATAAAACATATTTACGGCCACTTCCGAACTAAGTAAAACATCAAAGAAAATAAATTATGTTTGACAATAGGTTGACATATGTTGTCTGCACAAATGCAGAACCAGTTTTATTCAGCTGCTAATTATGTTTTTGTTTAGGCAGCAGCAAGTGTTTTTCATTTTAAGAAGGATGAAGTAGACACAGCTTACCTGTCAACCACCTGGAGAGCAAAGGCAACGAAGCAGATCACGGCAAGTAAGGATATCCGAACCATGACGCCAGGTGCCTAAGTCGAGACAGCTCTGGGAGTTGTCATTCATGTCTTTATATAAATGTTTTACTTCCGCGTTTTGTGCGATCTGATTGGTTAGTTACGAGTCATGCGCACCA
>JAODUO010001987.1:0-2500 GCA_025642075.2 Ridgeia piscesae | reverse complement strand
TCAAGCGCAGTGTTTGCAAAAACATATCAAATTTACATTGTGTAAAATTCGGACCCACCTAAAATATATTTCTTAATCAGTCGTGTACGTGATTATAATTGTATTCTGCAAATGCAGTTTTTATTTCGATTGATTTCCTGATTTTGTGATTTGTCGTTTAAACGAAGCATAAATAAAGTTATGCAGTTACTTATTTAGGGCATGTATTTGCTGACAGCGTATGCTTGCTTATTTGAAAAGTCTTAATGTATTAATTACAGGGCTATTTAAAAACGTTCTTAGCCAGGACTTAGCGGTTTAATGAAACAGGCGCCAGGTGCAGTATGGGTGAACTTTTGAAGTATTTTACCATTCTTCCTGTTCACAAATGTACTTTTCCTAGTTTGCTTAATATTTCATGAAAGAACTACCATTATACTTCTTATAGTGACTACTATCACTATCAGGGAACATTTTAAAAATATTTTTTCTAAAGAACAATTTGGTCCGACCACCCTACTATATAATTATGTCTATATAGTCCCGACCTACCAATTTTACTAGGTGTTATATTTTTATTTCAATTTCAATCCTGGACCTAATCATTAAAATTCATTTTTCACTAACATTTTATGAAGTACAAATCAATTTAATAATTTACAATTTTACAGTAAAATTATTATTAGTAAAGCGATTTGTACTTCATACTAGTGCTGGTTCGATATTCGATATATCGAAGTATCGCGATAGTTGCGAAAGTTCGATACCGATATTTAGTGGTATCGCGATACTTCGATATTTTTTGTATCGAACGCCCACTGTTCGATACCTTCGATACTTTCGATACTTTCGATACTTTCGATACCTTCGATACCTACGATACCTTCGATACCTTCGATACCTTCGATACTTCGATACTCGATGTCGATGCGAAGACGCAACATCGTTGTTGATGACGACGTTGTTTACGGGAGCTATCACTACAGCGCTTCGCAGCCAAAATTTACTAAGGCGTGGTTGTTTAAAAATAATATAACATAAAATGTGAATTGTTTTCTAAAACTTTATTGTAGAGTTAGTTTGTATAATAACTGTTTTCTGTGAGCGATCTTAGCCTAGGTCACTTCGCTTAGCCTCGTTATCCAAACCAAGGATCGTACGTGACACTCTCGCTTGGTGGCACTACCATGTCATCTTTCTCCCTACTTTACTTACGGTTACGCGTACAAAAACACACATCCAATAGCATTTTTATAGAGTGTTTATTGCACGCACTAATATTTATGAAACTAGTTTAATAATAATATTGTTAATAAATAATGATTCGAGCGCGATGCGGAGGCTTTAAGATTTAACAAGATTTAACAAGATTGCCACCTAGAGATTCAACTCTAGATGGCAGGTGGACTAGGAAGCCATTTGGCTTATCGAGAGTCCAACCTATCTATCTAAGTATACCCCGCCCGTCTTAGGTATATGTCGATTTTATTTTTAAATATATTAACACTACTAGCACCTACACAATCAGCTGATAATCTGTTCCATTCGTTTACTGTTCTTTGTGAAAATGAAAATTTTCTAATATCTAGTCTACACTGCTTCTTTGCTAATGTAACTCCATGTCCTCTAGTCCTTCTCTCTTCATTGACTGTGAAAAAAATATTTCTGTCAATATTTTCATATCCATTCAATATTTTAAACACCTCAATCTGATCTCCTCTCAATCTTCTGGTTTCTAGTGTTGTTAAACCACATTCTTTTAGACGCATTTCATAACTAATATTCCTGAGTTTTGGTATCATTTTGGTTGCTCTCCTTTGTACTCTTTCTAGCATATCAATATCCTTCTTGCGATATGGCCTCCATGCTTGTATACAATATTCTAAGTGAGGCCTAACTATTGTTTTATACAGCGTATTATTAGTTCTTTTCTTTGTACACTATATTTCGCCTAATTAATCCAAGAATTTGGTTTCCCTTCGCTGCTGCAATTCCACACTGCTCTGATACCTTCATGTCAGCACTAATAGTTAACCCTAAGTCCTTTTCCTTTAAGGTAGTATTTAGTACAGTATCACCCATTGTATATTGTGCATCTTCATTCCCATGTCCTGTGTGAAGGCACTTACACTTTCAAAATTAAACAGCATTTGCCACTTCTCAGACCATTCTATCAACTTATTAAGATCATCTTGTAAATGCTGTCTATCTGCATCACTTTTAATTTTCCTAAACACTTTTGTGTCGTCCGCAAACTTCAACACCTTGCTTGTTATGTCATCATCCAAATCATTGATATATATTAAGAATAAAATAGGTCCCAGTACTGATCCCTGCGGTACTCCACTCAAAACCCTTTCCAGTTTGAAACCTCCCCATCAACAACTACTCTTTGTCTTCTATCAATAAGCCATTTTTCTATCCAGTTGAATTCCCCCTTTTTCCTTTGTTTAAGTAGTAGTCTTTGGTGTGGCACTTTGTCAAAGGCTTTTTTAAATCTAAGTAGTTATATCTACTGGTG
>JAODUO010001986.1:10000-48392 GCA_025642075.2 Ridgeia piscesae | reverse complement strand
AAGTAAATCATGTGACATAGAGTACGCACAATGTAAGTACACTGTACATAGTGCAAACTACGTAGAGTATGGCACTATGTAAGTAGGGCATACAACAATTGAGTACACCACAGTGTAAGTATAGCAAGAGTAAGTCGAATATGGCACAATGTAAGTAAGGCATATGACAGTCGAGAAAGGCATAATGTAAGTATGTAATGTGACAGTAACATGACAATGAGTATGGTCCAGTGACAGTAATGAGACAGTAGAATACAGGAAAATGTGACTACGTCATGTGATGGTAGAATGCAGCATAGTACAAGTTCACTATGTGATGACAACTTATTCTGTTATTACTTGTTCTCTGACTTTTCTTGTATACAATAGACATGTCTGACCTGAGTGTTGTTGTATGTAATCGACAGGTTTGTCCTATATGAATATAGTTGTATGTAATCGATAGTTCCATCCTAAGTTAGAGTTGTTGTGCATAAGAGATAGGTGTGATAAAAGTGAGTGTTGGTGAGGCTGAGGTGTTCGACACGGGGTGTAGACTAGGAGGAGTCTCAGAGAGTGCTTCCGTTCCTCCACTGAGAGTCGAAGAAACAGATGAACAGAGAACCCACGGTGAGCTGGCAACAGACTAGTCTCTGTCTCTGTCTGTCTCTCTCTGTGTTTCTGTCTGCCTGTCTCTCTCTGTCTTTGTCTTTGTCTTTCTATCGCTCTCTATCTCTCTGTCTGTCTGTCTGTCTGTGTGTCTCTGTCTGTCTGTCTGTCTGTCTGTCTGTCTGTCTGTCTGTCTGTCTGTCTGTCTGTCTGTCTGTCTGTCTGTCTGTCTGTCTGTCTGTCTGTCTGTCTGTCTGTCTGTCTGTCTCTCTCTGTCTGTCTGTCTCGCTCTCTCTCTCTCTCTCTCTCTCTCTCTCTCTCTCTCTCTCTCTCTTTCTATCTCTTCCATCCTCCCTCTCTCTCTCCTCTCCTCTCCCTCCCTGTTCTTTTCAGTGTCCCTTTCCCTCATTGTGTCCCTCCCTCCTCCTCCTTCCTCTCACAACCGTTTCTGCCCTCAGTGAATAAAAGTGATGTCACACTGTCCAGAAAGCTGTTAACTGTGGCTGCTTCCAGCCAGTGCAGTGACAGTGTGACATGGTGTGACACAGTGTGACACGGTATGGTGTACTAAGTTGAATGATGAATCTTGTCTGTGTTTGTAGAATGTGTGAGTACTGGAGGATAACCCCAATGTTATGGTGCCCCACAAGAATTCGTTTCCCTTGAACAAGAGAAACAAACAAGGTAAATAAGAATTGTCACATCTGGAGCTGGTCAGTCTCTTGACAGGGTTGACACCAACAGTGTGACCCTTATGAAGACACTACTTTGTGCATTTCTAAATTGATCCTATTTTAAAGTGGCCATTGTATTCAAATACTTTTTGTATTACTCAATCAAGCAATGTCATAGTATTTCACATACATTATACACGTACTTCTACAAGCACACTCCATGACAGGTATCGAAGTCGGATCTCTATCTCTGGATGTGAAAATCAGATTAACCTAAAGTTTGGTGGGAAACATAGAATTGTGATCATAAACCAACACACCAAATTTCATCAAAATCAAAGATGTAAATTTCACCGTTTTTGATTGATTTGACTTGGAATGCCCTGTTTGTTGATGTTATTGGTAAAGTTGCATTTTACAGATCAATTTCTTTTTAAACCCAATTTATTTGTGACTAATTCAACAGTACTGATTGATTTCTGTAATTTATGCTTCAATTTGAATTAAATAACTGCAAGGTTTATTATATTGGAAACACATGGAATGGAAACTTACCCAAGCATTGCTTTTTGTCGGACGATACCACCAATCCGCTAACACAGGCAGTACATTCCAATTGTGGACTTGGACACTCATCACAGTGGTTGAAGCGAGTGCACCTAGCTGGAATTAGACAGAACCACCATTTCACATTATCATAACATAATATATAACTATTGTACTACATACCTAAGTGTTATCTTCAGTTGTTTCACCCATGAATGAAATGCTGCAATACAATATTTAATTTTAACATTTAATGTAAGGTTAGTCCTGATGAATAATTTTGTTGAACTGGCAACTAAAGTGACGTTAATTGAAATTACTTTGTTTTAAGATTGTAATTTAGCAGAAACATTGATGATTAAATTTAACAAACCTGACAAAATGTTAATGGGCAATGTAAACTTATTGAATGTTTTAGTTAAAAATAACTTAAATATCTAACTTTGCAAATTAATTATCCTAGCAGTGTTCCCCTGGGTAAAATGATGGGCGAGGTTGTAGGATGGGCTGAGCGAGCATGATGCGACACTGTGTGCATCCGGGGCATGGCTAGTTTTGGCCATACAGAACTATTTTTAAAACTACCTTCAAAATGGTTCTTTCTGAAGGGTGTTCCATAGAATATAGAGTGGAAACAAATGCATAACTACAAGGTAGCAGCTCCTGTAGGCATGTTTATAGCAAGAAATAGCTACGAGGTCGCAATTTTGGCATAGGAGGGATGGGTGGCTTAGGAAAACAGCGAGATGGCCCACCTCGTTCACCATATAGCAGAGAAGTGGCACTGAAGGAGAACTGAAATGCTTTAATAACAGACATCGCCCAAACATAAGAACATATACCATATAGAGGATATGTGACCATGGTTTAATGAGTGCTGAGCCATGGTATATTTAAAATAATTTTTTCAAACATGATTGTTTGACCACTGGGCGCCACCATGTTACACGTTAACTGCATTGATTTCACTAGCTCCTATCTATAGCATAAAAGTAACCTTTCAATTTTTTTCAGATTTCTTCATCAATAGACATTTCTGCATGCTCGTGACCGTGAAAACAAAATATTGATACTGACAACGTATTTGTAAAAGTATTTGAAAGTACTTGAAAATATCAAATATGTTACAAAAGTAATTAACTACAAATACTTTTAATTCCCAAGCATCAATACAAATACTTTAAAAAGTATTTTTAAACTTTCATATACAAGTGTATTTGACCCCATGTATACACTACATATTTGAATTGGATACTCTTTTGAATTTGACCCCCTGCATTTGAAATGTTGTTATTGTAATGTATTTGATCATGTGTATTTGACATTTAAAATAAACAGAGAACATTTGAAATTATTAAATGCATCATATTTGTATTTGATTCAGAAACCATAACAAAAATTATTAATCCAGCGTTAAATTATTCATACCTGAGAAAGTTATATCATCATTAATAATAATAACACCTGGATAGTGGATAGCAGTAATCAGTTAGAACACTAGATAGTGACACAGCAACAGAAAAAGAATGATACCTAGGGATTCCATGAAAGTCGCCTTTATGTTAGAAACAGGATATTCATGAAAGTAATCATGAAAGTAATCACGATTATATTCTAATGTAATTGTACTCGTACTCGTACTCGAGTACATTTGTTTTCTGAGTACTCGATCGTACTTGTACTCGTATTCATGCATGTTCAAAGTAATCGTACTCGTACTCGAGTACATTTGTATTGTAATCACTCCATCTCTGAAAAAACCCTCAAATTATATCACTTGACCCAAAGGGTTATTGTCTAAATAGGTAGACAATTGTAGTAGATTTAAAATGACACCAACATCATATGTGTAGGTCACCTAGAAATGTAGTTATAACTCCTGGAAGGTATCCAGGTCGGGTCAAAGTTTGATTACCTCTATATCTGGACCTGAAGGTCAGATTGACCTAAATTTGGTGGGAAGCATAGTCATAGACTTGTGATCATAAACCTACACACCAAATGTCATCAAAATCGAAGAGTCATGTAAATTTCACCGTTTTTGATTGATTTGACATGAAATGCCCCATTAATTAATTGTTAAATAACTAGATGCGCTCATCTTTTAGTTTTACTGGTCAACCAGTTATTTGACCACAGTGACAGTCATAGGTCATACTCATAGGCATAGGCCATGGCATAGCTGCACTTTAAGTAATTGTCAGTGACGTGTTTTTGTTCATGTTTAAATAAGTACAGTACACAATATTAAATGCCACCAGCTGTTGTTAAGTAACACTAATACCTAAGTAGACGAACTTATATGTCTAGGGTTGCTCTAGAAATAACGGTCACATTCTCGCTTATTTTTCGGAGCTGCTCTGTCTCTGGATTGATACAACGGAGCGGCTCCGAAAAATGTAAAAATTTAATCATTCTGCCACGTGACTAGAAATCGAAACTATCGAACACTCAAGCAATTGCCAAAATAATGTATAATCTAACCGAAGCTATGGCATTTATGCCAGTTAGTTACATGCATATATACTACCTCATTATATGAATCGATTAAATCCTGCGTAGCTTGAATTTTTATGTTATCATTGCGCGACAGATTTACTTACTTCGCGTTTTTTCCTCTAGCCTCGGTTACCCAGGCTCCGTGAGATGGCAGCACATTTTAGCCCCTCACTACTCGCTTGGCATGAGTAACTTCCCCCAGAAGGGATAGATACTTGGTAGCATTGAACTTTTTTCCGGGAGTTAAACATTTAATATCCAGATGACGTTTCTGCACAAGCTCCAGTCGGTTGTCAATATTTAACGTCGTCCTGATTAGTTATTTATTAACGCTTCCGCTGAATATCATATATAGATATATAGATATATAGATATTTATATATATATATATATATATATATATATATATATATATATATATATATATATATATATATATATATATATACTATATATATATATATATATATATATATAAAATCCTTCTTTAAATTAACAAGAGGCAAGCAGGTTATTGAAGCAAGTTTTCATAACATTACAAAACGTGACTCCTGTACGCGATAATCCGTGACAGTGTAAACAAACGTAATATTTTGATTGAGCGAAAGAAATTTCAAGGAACTCTTCACATCAGTCACAACTGGAAAGATATGCTACGTCGATCGTTGGATAGAATAACCTATTACCTTTCAAAAGGTGTGCAAAAGGGCATGAAACGCGCAAAGAAAATACATAGCATAGCCCAAATAATTAATTTCACTTTTCCAAAAGGTGACCGGCAGCGACTATAGAAAGCTTGTTATCATAACAAATGGCAACATTCCACCATGTAGATGTTACTGGACATTTTCATGGTAATATAGTTATAGATATGAAGTACTAAGCATAACAGCCATCGTAACTGCTGTTACAGTTTGCTTGGTGTGTAACCACATATTGACGGGATAGGCAAACTATCTAGGTACGCATCAATTACGATCACCTGCTAACGTGTTTAGAATAACATTATGACTATTGAAGGTAAACTTGTTTTATAACATTAAAAACCCTAATGCATTAACATTTCGACGGTATATATGTTCGTCATGTTTATCCAAGAAATAAATTATACAACATGAACTACATATAGGCTACTCCCGTAAATTTCAGTTAGACATGCGATCATTTACCAACATGCGAAAATGACGATCTTCCACTAAATGGATTTTGGTGGACGTTATTTTTCTGGTAATGAGAACGTAATGTAGAATCTAAACATGCCTTCAACACACTATGCAATTTGTCTGAGCCTGAGGTTGACCCTTTTCATAGAAAGAAGTAGTCTAAAAACCACACGTGCATTGAAAGTGCAGTTCTTTGCATTATCATTGGTCAACATTTTAAACATGCAAAAACACTTAATTAATAATTACAGGCAGCCATTGGCTTGTACAGCGACATATCCTGTCCAAACATACAGAATCAGGTGGCGCCGTTACGCCATTTGTGCCTCGTGCCGTCAACTACCAGCGTCCCGTTACCTCTTTACGCCGCATTCATTCATCATAGTAAGCATTTGTTAACACTCGCGCGTGTAAAGACCGCGATTAGGCCTACGTCACATGAATAGATACATGCCACGCGACATTTTCTATAAATGTCCAATGGCAACGGAGATAGCACATATTCGGGAATTTCGTGATACATCTCTAATCGTATTATGGTACCATATTCCTTGGTGAAGCCGTCTAAACCACAGAAAGTATATTATAATATTTACATAACATGCGATAGTAAAAAACACGCATTTGTATACAGATGGTGATTGCCTACTACACATATATAATATACTGATACAGATCTCGCGTACAAACTAACACAATCGCGACGTGTTTCGTCCTAGATGGCATTCAGCCCCGCATCTATAAACACTTCATTTGTTTGTTACTTACTTACTTACTTACTTATTTACTTACTTACTTACTTACTTAATTACTTAATTACTTAATTACTTAATTACTTAATTACTTACTTACTTAATTACTTACTTACTTACTTACGTACTTACTTACTTACTTACTTACTTACTTACTTACTTATATAGCATAATTGTTTAAAAAAACTTTAACGTTATGATTATAAAATTATCCGACCTTGCCCTTTTTAATAAGACATGACACATTAACTGCAACCGGAATTAAGCTTTCTTTACCTGACACGTGCAGCAGGCCAATCACGATGATCGCCATCTTCAGCCACATGATGACTAATCGTGCGATCACACCCTCTCCAGTATGGTCTCACTCCGATATTCGCAGCTGTAAAACAAAGAATACAACTAAATCGTGGTTGATTCATGAAACTTGCCCACAGAACACTCCCACCCCGTTCGTTCGAACTCGTGTCCAATATATTTAGCATCAGCGTAACATAACATTCAACAATTACTTGCCTCTTCTCCGACAGCACAGAAGTGGTACTTGACACAGGCAAAAACGTTGAAGGTCAGCATGAACTATTTCCAATAGCAACGACTTCAGATGAATGGAGAAATAAAGAGAGAAATGTGACAGATGCTGAGCGGGACGAAAAAGACAGATAAAACAGAAAAAGGGGGAAATATAGAGTACATATGAACAGAAGGAGGGGTTAGAGATAGAGATAATACAAAGAGATAAAGAGGGAAAGAACACAGTAACCGACGAAAGAGCAGAAACAGAAACCAAAAAGACTAGTAAAATAATGAGGAGAGAGAGGGAGAAGGAGACGGAGACAATTGAATGGAGGAAAGGAGATGGAAATAGAGAGATAGAGGGAGGGAGGGAGGGAGGGAGGGAGAAAGGGAGAGAGGGAGAGAGGGAGAGAGGGAAGACAGGAGACACGGAGACACGGAGACACGGAGACACGGAGACACGGAGACACGGAGACACGGAGAGACGGAGAGACGGAGACAGAGAGGAGGGAGGGAGTGAAGAAGGGAGCGATATGGAGGGAGGGACGGGGTGGCGAAGGGATGGAAGGATGGGTGGAGGGGAAGAGAGATAAAGAGAGAGGTGGTGTGTATAAGAAGGTGGGATATATAGAGAGAGGATGAATAACGGAGATAAGAATAAAAAGAAGAGAGGAAAACATGAAAAGAGACTGTTACTTAGGTATGCGGAAGCAAGGTGGAAGACAGCCGACTGAAGACGTGGCGTTTCGTTTAAGCTGTTTGGCTGTGGCTGTGGTCTCGGTAGTGTAGTTTCGAAGTTTAACCAATTAGCACTCAAGTCAGGCATTGACGGTCAGCCTGAATCTCCTCTGGTCGGCCGTAGCCGGTCAGCGAATACCGCAAAGCGTTTGAATTCGGTTTACGGGGTTCCATCTAGTGATTATGCGATGCAATAAGTGCGACACCTATCTAGACATATAACATTAAATTGTGGCTGCTTTTTGATACTTTCATTCTCACAAATATTTACCGCGTTTTCGAAAATTTAACAGCAATAGTTTTTGTGTTTGGACATTTAAAAATGTCCTCCAGCCGCCGCTTTATACCACAGCACAGGCAGCGCGTCAAATTCACGAATATACAAGCGAGCTTGACGATGTCGATTCCGACATTGAACTCGAGGTGAGTTGGTGCAAATTTGGATTTACCGCCATGTAACCACGTAACCATGACAACGACGTGACACGGACAGGGACTGACTGAGAAGCAATCAGGGCGTGTAAATTTTAACAATACGCCTGGTGTAAAGGTATTGAATGACATTTTAGCAGAAAACAACTTAAAACAACATGTCACAGAACCCACACATATAAAGGGACACATGTTAGATTTGGTGATAACACGCTCATCCAGTTCATTCGTGTCGTTAACTACAGCGTACCCCAGCTGCCCAGCAGCATATCAGACCACTACAGTGTCGTATTCCGTCTATCGTCTTCTAGCCCAGTGTCTGCTCGTGCCGTGAAACAGCTGCGTGATTTTCGCGGAATTATTTCGTTCGCCTCGAAACTGACCTTTCTTCGCGTCTTGCGTCTGTAGATACTACTCTAGATGTGAATATCATGGTTGGTCAGTACGACCATGCGGTTTTATCAACCATTGACTTGCTTGCCCCACTTATTGTAAGAATGAAAGCTTGCCGACGCAAGGAACCGTGGTACAGTGACAACATCCATGAAGCCATGGCCTTAAGACGTGCAACCGAGAAGAGATGGAGAACAACAGAAAATAAATACTAAACTCGTGGTGCATCGCCAGATTTTTGTTGAGCATCGAACAGCGGTCAACAACATGTTCAAGCCAGCGAAGGGTGCTCACTACGAGTCAGTGTTGTCATGACTTGACCAGCGAACATGCTTTCGTGTAGTTACCACTCTACTAAAACCACCGGGAATAATTCTTCCACAATCTAGTAACACTGAAGCACTGTGCAATGACTTCGCAACCTACTTTGCAGAGAAAACACAAGGAATTAGAATGCAGATACGCACAACGCTGACCAATGACGAAGACTGTTCTGATTATACTATCGATTCTGACAGCCAACGTTTGTCAAGCGAACTCGATCGACTGCTACCTACGAGTAAAGAGGAAATAGAGAACATCATCAGACTGTGCCCTCCAAAGACATGCAGCCTGGACTCTTGCCCCACTGATCTGTTGAAGAAAACAGTAGGTGTATACGTTCCTTATCTCGTGGCAATAGTGAATAACAGCTTTAAGCAAGGACTACTTCCGGTCACTTTGAGAACAGCAATAGTAAAACCACTTCTGAAATCCGACACTCTCGACAAAGACCTGTTAAAGAACTACAGACCAGGGTCAAATATAGCTTTCGTCGGCAAAGTCTTGGAGAAAGTCGCAGTTCGTCGTTTGCTTGATCATCTCACTTTGAATGGGCTGCATGAAGAATACCAATCAGCATATAAGGCGCTTCACAGTACAGAAACAGATGTACTGCGTGTTCAGCATGACATTGCTAGTGAACTCGACAAGAATCATGCAATGTTGTTTGTCATGCTGGACTTATCAAGTGCATTTGACACGATTGACCATGAAGATTTGCTGACACTATTGCAAGACGAGTACGGAGTGCTTGAAACGGCGTTATCGTGGTTCCGGGCGTACTTGGAAGACCGCACCCACTGTGTCCAGATTGACTCAAAATCATCCGCGACTATTCCGCTACAGAGTAATGTGCCACAGGGCTCGGTCCTTGGGCCTGTCATGTTCACTCTTTATACCACGCCAATGCAGCGGATATTCAAAAGACATAGCATAAAATATCATAAATATACCGACGACGTTCAATTATATGCGTCGTACGATCCCGCTAAACCAGGCGACCAAGTTGAAACTGCGAGGCGACTCACAGACTGTTTTGGGGAAGTCAAGCGATAGATGACGGTGCGCATGCTGAAATTAAACGATGAAAAAACTAAGATGATGATCTTTACATCAAAGCATCATCTCAAGGTGTAGGTTGCTCTTTGACAATTGGCGATGATATGGTTTCACCACCACATCGCATAAGAAATCTGGTAATTCACATGGATCAACATCTGACGATGACAGATTATGTGACTGATGTGTGTGCCGCATGTAACTACCATCTATACAGACTGTCATTAATAAGCACTACCGAAAAGTGCAGTCAACGCACTCGTCACCTCTCGACTCGACTCGACTACTGCAACTCATTGTTACATAACACGCACCAGTAAACATGACCACATCACACCAGTGTTGAAGGAGCTGTATTGGCTGCCAGTTGAGAGCCGAATCGCCTTCAAAAAAATATTGGTAATTACTTTTAAATGCATCAGTGGTTTGGCTCCGTCTTACCTGGCATAACTTGTTCAACCAAGGATTCTATAGCTATATATATATATATATATATATATATATATATATATATATATATATATATATATATATATATATATATATATATATATAGCTATATATTATATATAGAGAGGAGAGAGCTTCACTATATATATAGCTATAGAATCCTAGGTTGAACAAGTTCTGCCAGGTAAGTCGGAGCCAAACCACTGATGCATTTAAAAGTAATTACCAAGATTATTGTGAAGCTATAAGATCCTTAGTTCAACCACGAAAGCGTGACGGACGCCTAAGCCATGACTATGCGCCAACACTGCACCAAAGCATAACAAAGAAGTGTATTTGTGATTCGGCATTTGGCGCAGCAGCACGTCGACTGTGGAATGAATTACCTGTGAACATTCGTGCATCCGGGACATTGCCTATGTTTAGAAAATGTTTTTAAAGACATATCTTTTTATTAGACATTTCAATTAATTCAAATTGTTTTGAAATGACGGACATTGCTTTATAATTTATTTTAGTGTCATACACGTTTTAATCAGTGTATATGTTTTAGATATGTATATATATATATATATATATATATATACGTGCATATATATACATGTGTGTAATTAAGGTTTTGATTTTATATTAATGTATAATTTATTTTAAATTTATTTATATAATTTACATACAAATGTTTACTAGTGCATCTTAAAACCAAATATTAATATGATTTATATTAATTTATATAATTTACATTTCTATTTATTAATATACATTTAGAATATTTCTTGTGCAGCGCATCGATCCGCCGTGCGGGAATTAGCGCTATATAAAAACTGTATTATTATTATTATTATTATTTCAAGGTGCTCAACAGTATCAGTATCCCCAGGGACCAGTCCACAATGGCAATAGAGAACATTAAAGTTTAGTTTCAACTGGTTCTAGCCTCCCCTAAGAAAGATCGCAAGCCGCGTTTGACGCGGAGTATCGGGCTGTAGGCCTACTGACCGTATTGTGGCGTATTTGTACATGTTGAATAATCCAGTGTTCAGTTTGTTCTTCCTTTGAATATAATTACTGCATTGCGTTACCATACTCTTCATCGAAAAACTTACCGATTTATTCGTAGTTATTCAAACGTTTAAGCGTGAGCTTGTGCCGATTCTCATAAACGCCACCGGTGTAGAGCACTCGACCAACAAACACAAACAGCTATTTTGGCTGTGAAACGTAGTTGCCGTGGTAATTTATCTCATGATCTACTGTCATTGTTAATTTAATAACTACCTACACGGATGCGTGGGCGGAGCGCGGACACAGAACCGTGTATAGACCTGTAATTGACACGTAATAGCCAGCTTTTCATTCTGGTTAGAACTTGTTCAACCAAGATTCTATATATATATATATATATATATATATATATATATATATATATATATATATATATATATATAATGTCATACACGTTTTAATCAGTGTATATGTTTTAGATAAATAAATAAATAAATATATATATATATATATATATATATATATATATTATATATTATACATGATATTGTATATATGTACTATATATACACTATGTACTATTATGCATATTATACATGATATTGTAGGGATTTTTCATAGAGAAATATTATAATTATATATCTACCACTATTTAGGGCTACTAAAGCCATACAAGGAGGGTTGTTTGCTCCGAGAAGAGACAACGGAAGGTTTCCTATGCAATATATATGTTAATTTTAGGGCCATCTGGCATAGGCAGAGAACCAACCCTGGTATTTTCGTACTATACCGGGGTGTAAAAGGTCACTGGCACCTTGCCAATATGTCGTTGACTGCCAGCTAGCGTATATGCTAATTTCTAGGGCCATCTGGGTGAAGAAGGGTAAACCCTACCCTGCTATTTGGGTAATCCGCAGGGGTGCATAGTTCATTGGCACCCTGCCAAGATTTCTAGGGGTATACAGCGCTGGACAAAATGACATAATCGGGGCTAGCGTCTGTCCTCAGGCTAGATATTAGGGAATATAAATAGGGGGATTTCTAATTATTCGAGAGACTACT
This sequence comes from Ridgeia piscesae, assembly GCA_025642075.2. NCBI lineage: Eukaryota > Metazoa > Annelida > Polychaeta > Sabellida > Siboglinidae > Ridgeia > Ridgeia piscesae. The sequence continues at coordinate 36,197 of JAODUO010001986.1, read as the reverse complement.
GGGGCTTATTACCGGGGGAACACGTACGCTGTTCACCCCGGGACACGCCACTCCAGAGCGCACTGTGACAGCTAGGCTTACTGTCACAGCAGATACTGTGTACGTGTGTGTCCTATTGGGGAGACTACTGGGGCATATTGTCGGGAGAACAGGTACTGTTCATCCCGGAACACGCCGCTCCAGATCGCCCTGTGACATACGGTACGTCACAGTACCTTGCGTTGCGCCGACTACTGGCGCATATGTGACCCAGCACAGCAAAATCAGGAATAAGTAGGAAAATCAGTTAAAGGTACCATGTGAAAGGTAAATTTATGGGCTTTCCAATGGTACCAAACACAAATGTCTAGCTGTATTGGTCGCCAAGTTATTGTTTCATAAAGAGAAGGTGTACCAAGTCATTTTCTGAAAACCGATTCTGAGAAAAACAGCTTTAAAGTTTAATGAAGTATTTTAATACATTTGCAACATGAAGACAGCTCACAGGAATGTGGAATTTGGCACAGTTGTAGACCACATCAATGTGCACAGTGTGGTGTAATTCCACCTTTGCAGCTCTTATAGTTCCAGAGATATCCCTTTTGAACATTCTGCACCAAATCGGAAATCGACAGTAAAATGTTTACAGAATCTAGCCATGTGTTCTGTCTGTTTCTGACACAGCAATACACAGTCACTGCTTCTTTTGTCATTTTTTGATGTGCCAATGGCAGCAGCCACTTCACGTGATGGGAAGACTGTTGCAGCAGTGGAATGGTGCGGCTTCGGGTGTGTCGGCTTTGCTCTGGACAGTTGATGTCCGCAAACTTCATTGATCTTGTAAAACAAACACTATTGGTGGATGTTGAGGCATGGGGGTGATGGTTCTGTAGGTAGAGCAGCAGGTGGGGGAGACTCCTCGCCTGTGCTGCAAATCGAACCGCTGTTTGTCATCGGATGGCTGCTTCCTGGCGAACACGACACTGGGTTCTTCAGACGTAAACCTGATACAAAACAAACATAATGGTCTTAACTTCCCATATACAAAACATTTAATCCTGCAAAAGTTTATGTAATGACTGTCCATTATTTCAAACTGGAGATATGGACAGTTGATCATTAAATCAGATGACATATACATAGTGAGCCCAGCAGCTAGGTAAATAAGCAGGCTAACAGCATAATTGACGAATACCTTGGATCATTTAGAGTCAGCTCTGAATATTATAAACCTTCCATCCCATTCGTTAACTGCTCTAAATTAGTAAATCAAAATGTTTTCTTTCTTACCTGTTACAAAACATTACTCCCCTCCCCTAATAATAAAAAATATTCTACCTAATAAATGTGATCATTAATTTCATGAAGATCTACGATAATAACAAGCAGGTATAAATAAGTTAAAAACATAATTCTAAATGAGTCATGGTACTAGTATATTACCGTACTAGTACATTACCAGTGACATTGATACTCTCACACTCACAGCAAAGCCACGGGTTTATGTGAGTCATGGCATGTCATTGTTAGTGAGCTCAATGTGACAATGAGTGAGGCTGTGCCTGCCATCACAGCAAAACAGTCAATAGAGCTACTATAACTTACCCTCAGTCTGGCTGTCATCTCCTTTGCATTCGTTCGGGCTGTCAAACATTTTTGCCAATCCATGAATTGTTGACAGCAGGGTCTAGCATAAAACACCTGCAACCGCAGATGAATCTACGAACGTGTTCAAGTTCTTGGTATAAATCTACGAGTACATTTTCAGCAGCGTTGGCGTTGCGATCCATGATCGAAGCTGTCAATGTCAGCTGTCACTTGGTATTAGTCTTCCTCGCCACTTTTGCACTCAGCGCCAAAACGACACTCCCTGATTCACTATTGTTGTCTGACACGTAGGAATCCAGTAAACTCTCCATCCGATACGCACCCAGTAGTTGTGTCAAAGATTCGTTGTCAAACACTCCGCGCAGATTTTGCCATCGCGGCCATCGCTGAGCGCTAGGTCGATCGATGTCTATGTCACGCTGCTGTGCAACATCCATACTGTTGTTGAGCCTATCACTGCACAGGTTAAAACCTATGTAACTAATAACTAATATTACGGCACTGACAACTTAATAATAAACTAGAATTCGCAGATTTTATGCAAAAACGATGTCCGGTGCACCCGATGTCGAAGCAAAACAAACATGGCTTCACGTGGGTTTAAAGGTCTGCCGCCAATCAGCGGGGCGCATTATATCACGTGATTTCGCCAACGTGCTCTTGTTTACGTTTTAGCCCCGTTTTCAGGCATTTTAATTGGCTTTATACTGACATGTGACAAATTTTGCGCATGGGAATACATCCCATAATAGTTCAGCTTCAAAACGATACCAATATGGCGGGGGTAGGCAGGACGTATGGCGTACACGATACATCTGAATGAAGCACATTTTTCGTTCTTCGTTCTCACTGAGATCGACATAGCTGTTCCAAATTTCTCTTTTTAGCAATGTTATAACTCGTTTTATGATGTTATAACAGCATAATAGTAATCTACGATGACTACATTAACTAAATTCACCTATATCTGAAAATCGACCTTTCCATCCAAAAATACCCATTCGCGCACTTTGAAGCTGATTTGCCAGGTTCGACAATCCCGACTTATTCCTGATTTTGCTGTGCTGGGTCACATATTGTCAGCAGTCGTTCGCGACACACCGCTCACCACGAGAAACAGAACACCCGTGGGTGAGTCACTTAAAATACTGTGTGAATTGATGACCGCGTATAATACACGCTGTCAGTGCCGTCACTTTGTATTTTTATTGGTTTAGTTGGTGAAGTATTTTAGTTAGTTTCTTAGATTTGTAATATTAGGATTTTGAGATAATAAACTGTGGAGAAAAAAAAATATATTGTTTGTGTTAGACTGAGTGAGTGAACGTGTGCCCGAGTCCGCCACATGACGCCTCCGTGCCGACCGCTCGCGCCAAACGCGGGATACACCCGCTAACGCTACAATTGGTATTAGCGGTGGGATCTCGCAAACGCTACACGTACATGTGTGTAATTAAGGTTTTGATTTTTTATTAATTTATATAATTTACATACCAAGTTTTAGTACTATACATCTTAAAACAGTGTTTAATTTATTTTAAATTTATTTATATAATTTACATACAAAGGTTTACTAGTGCATCTTAAAACCAAAAATTAGTATGATTTATATTAATTTATATAATTTACATTTCTATTTATTAATATACATTTAGAATATTTCTTGTGCAGCGCATCGATCCGCCATGCGGGAATTAGCGCTATATAAAAACTGTATTATTATTATTATTATTATTTCAAGGTGCTCAACAGTATCAGTATCCCCAGGGACCAGTCCACAATGGCAATAGAGAACATTAAAGTTTAGTTTCAACTGGTTCTAGCCTCCCCTAAGAAAGATCGCAAGCCGCGTTTGACGCGGAGTATCGGGCTGTAGGCCTACTGACCGTATTGTGGCGTATTTGTACATGTTGAATAATCCAGTGTTCAGTTTGTTCTTCCTTTGAATATAATTACTGCATTGCGTTACCATACTCTTCATCGAAAAACTTACCGATTTATTCGTAGTTATTCAAACGTTTAAGCGTGAGCTTCTCATAAATTCTCATAAACGCAACCGGTGTAGAGCACTCGACCAACAAACACAAACAGCTATTTTGGCTGTGAAACGTAGTTGCCGTGGTAATTTATCTCATGATCTACTGTCATTGTTAATTTAATAACTACCTACACGGATGCGTGGGCGGAGCGCGGACACAGAACCGTGTATAGACCTGTAATTGACACGTAATAGCCAGCTTTTCATTCTGGTTAGAACTTTGTTCAACAAGGATTCTATATATATATATATATATATATATATATATATATATATATATATATATATATATATATATATATATATATAATGTCATACACGTTTTAATCAGTGTATATGTTTTAGATAAATAAATAAATAAATATATATATATATATATATATAGTGTCATAAACGTTTTAATCAGTGTATATGTTTTAGATAAATATATATATATATATATATATATATATATATATATATATATATATATATATATACGTATGTATGGATTTTTCATAGAGAAATATTATAATTATATATCTACCACTATTTAGGGCTACTAAAGCCATACAAGGAGGGTTGTTTGCTCCGAGAAGAGACAACGGAAGGTTTCCTATGCAATATATATGTTAATTTTAGGGCCATCTGGCATAGGCAGAGAACCAACCCTGGTATTTTCGTACTATACCGAGGTGTAAAAGTTCACTGGCACCTTGCCAATATGTCGTTGACTGCCAGCTAGCGTATATGCTAATTTCTAGGGCCATCTGGGTGAAGAAGGGTAAACCCTACCCTGCTATTTGGGTAATCCGCAGGGGTGCATAGTTCATTGGCACCCTGCCAAGATTTCTAGGGGTATACAGCGCTGGACAAAATGACATAATCGGGGCTAGCGTCTGTCCTCAGGCTAGATATTAGGGAGTATAAATAGGGGGATTTCTAATTATTCGAGAGACTACTGGGGCTTATTACCGGGGGAACACGTACGCTGTTCTCCCCGGGACACGCTGCTCCAGAGCGCCCTGTGACAGGCTTACTGTCACAGCATATACTGTGTGTGTCCTATTGGGGAGACTACTGGGGCTTATTACCGGGGGAACACGTACGCTGTTCACCCCGGGACACGCCACTCCAGAGCGCACTGTGACAGCTAGGCTTACTGTCACAGCAGATACTGTGTACGTGTGTGTCCTATTGGGGAGACTACTGGGGCATATTGTCGGGAGAACAGGTACTGTTCATCCCGGAACACGCCGCTCCAGATCGCCCTGTGACATACGGTACGTCACAGTACCTTGCGTTGCGCCGACTACTGGCGCATATTGTCAGCAGTCGTTCGCGACACACCGCTCACCACGAGAAACAGAACACCCGTGGGTGAGTCACTTAAAATACTGTGTGAATTGATGACCGCGTATAATACACGCTGTCAGTGCCGTCACTTTGTATTTTTATTGGTTTAGTTGGTGAAGTATTTTAGTTAGTTTCTTAGATTTGTAATATTAGGATTTTGAGATAATAAACTGTGGAGAAAAAAATATATATTGTTTGTGTTAGACTGAGTGAGTGAACGTGTGCCCGAGTCCGCCACATGACGCCTCCGTGCCGACCGCTCGCGCCAAACGCGGGATACACCCGCTAACGCTACAATTGGTATTAGCGGTGGGATCTCGCAAACGCTACACGTACATGTGTGTAATTAAGGTTTTGATTTTTTATTAATTTATATAATTTACATACCAAGTTTTAGTACTATACATCTTAAAACAGTGTTTAATTTATTTTAAATTTATTTATATAATTTACATACAAATGTTTACCAGTGCATCTTAAAACCAAAAATTAGTATGATTTATATTAATTTATATAATTTACATTTCTATTTATTAATACACATTTAGAATATTTCTTGTGCAGCGCATCGATCCGCCATGCGGGAATTAGCGCTATATAAAAACTGTATTATTATTATTATTATTATTATTATTTCAAGGTGCTCAACAGTATCAGTATCCCCAGGGACCAGTCCACAATGGCAATAGAGAACATTAAAGTTTAGTTTCAACTGGTTCTAGCCTCCCCTAAGAAAGATCGCAAGCCGCGTTTGACGCGGAGTATCGGGCTGTAGGCCTACTGACCGTATTGTGGCGTATTTGTACATGTTGAATAATCCAGTGTTCAGTTTGTTCTTCCTTTGAATATAATTACTGCATTGCGTTACCATACTCTTCATCGAAAAACTTACCGATTTATTCGTAGTTATTCAAACGTTTAAGCGTGAGCTTCTCATAAATTCTCATAAACGCAACCGGTGTAGAGCACTCGACCAACAAACACAAACAGCTATTTTGGCTGTGAAACGTAGTTGCCGTGGTAATTTATCTCATGATCTACTGTCATTGTTAATTTAATAACTACCTACACGGATAAATAAATACACAAATGCACTGGCGCGTCGTTGTGTATGGCTTTGTAAGTGAATACAAGTACACTGTAGCTTGAAATCAACTCTGCACACAATGGGCAGCCAGTGGAGTTCCCGTAGCAAGGGTGTGGCACTGTCGCCACGCCGGCTACGCATAATCAACCTTGCAGCCGTGTTATGTATTCGTTGTAGACGGGCGATGTACCGTATAAGAGCGCAGACGTACCGTATAAGAGCGCGTTACAGTAGTCAAGCCGTGATGTGATAATGGCATTGACAACGCGTACCTTTGTCGGTCTGGGGAGAAAGCAGCTAATTTGATTAATGTTTCGCAGGTAGAAAGAGCAAGCACTGATAGTTTGCGACACTTGCTTCTTCATGTCAAGGTGCCTATCAATGCAAACACGAAGACACTGAACACAAAGCGAAGCCGTAATTGTAGCCACACCAACGCGAATCACACTTTTATCCACGATTACATCTGCAGACTTAGGCACAATCGGAAGATATTGTGTCTTGCCATCGCTCATGAACATAGAATTCCGAGCCATCCAGACCTTTCCCTCATCTAAACAATATTCCATTTGCTTGACTGCAGCCACTAGTGCAGAATGGGTCAAGTCAAAATGAGTATATACTCGTAAATCATCGGCATATTGATGGAAGTATAGTCCATGGGCTCGTATGATGTCACCGATAGGTTGGACGTATAATGAAAAGAGCAGTGGCCCAAGGACAGAGCCTTGCGGGACACCTGTCGTTAGAGTAGTTGTACACGACGACTGGTCACCGATTACTACTCGCTGCGTCCTCTCTTTCAGATTAGGTATCACCCAGTCCAGTGCTTTGCCAACAATGCCGTAGCCCAAACGTAACCGCCTAATCAGGATATTATGGTTGATCGTATCGTATCGAAGGCGGAACTGATATCAACGAGAAGCAAAATGGTTCCTTGTTTTTTGTCCATTGCTGTTTTGACGGCACTTGTAACATACAGCAGCGCAGTTTCTGTCGAATGTTTTTTTCGATACGCAGACTGAAAGCACTCAACCATTTACTGATCAGATACATGCGTCATTATCCTACGCGCGACCACTTTCTCAATTACTTTGGATAATTGAGTGCGGTTACTCACTGGTCGGTAACTGCTCAGGGTGTCTTTGTCCAGTGATGGTTTCTTTAAAAGTGGTCGGACAATTGCATGCTTCAACGACTTCGGCATCACTCCCTCGTCCAAGGAAGTGTTTGTGATCCGTGTGATGGCAGGCACAATACGGGTGATGTTATCAATGAGATGATTTGCTGGCAGAGGATCCAACACGCACGTTTTCTTAGCAGCACTACATATCGCTGTGATCTCTCTGTTCGTGTTCGATCAAACACATCAATACAGTCAGTGAAACAACGTATCTCGTCTGGTGGCCTATCGATGTCGATGAAATACTGCAGACCTGATAGGAGATTGTCAATCTTTCCACGAAAGAAACGAGAAAATAGTTCGCATTCTTGAGCGGCCAAACGGGATTCAGGTTGTTGCTGTACTCGCTGACCATCGAGCGATCTCTGTAGATGAAACATGTTTTTGTTGCTTGCCTTTTCTAGTTGATTTCGAAAGTAATCCGTTTTACGTGCGGATATCAACGCAGTACATTCATCCCGAGCGGTGATGTATAACTGTTGATGAATCTCCAGTGTTGTTCTTCTCCACACATTCTCCTGTTTTCGCTTTTTATTCCATGTCAGTGTTATACCAGGGGTGTGGTGTTGTGTCTCGTACCCGCACGTTACGCCATGGGGCATGTTTGTCGAGGCAATCAGTGAGACAGGTGTTATATACATGTACCAATTTATCAGCTTGTCGATCATTTGTGCATGCACACATGTTGCTACACACAGACGTAATGCCATTTCGTAGTGCGTCAGCATCAATGTTTCTACTGCAGGCTTCAGCTCTCTAAGTTTGAGTTCAATGCGATTGTGATCCGACAGAGAGTCGGGATGCACAGTAACGGACGTGATGAAGTTGTCGTCAGTCTGACTCACTACGAGATCAAGGATATGTCCAGTTTGATGTGTTGGCGAATGTACGTGTTGGGTTAGGTTGTACGATTCAAGCAGAGGGCGAAGTGGTTCGGACTTGAGCGTATCGTCGAAATGAACGTTAAAATCGCCAACGACGACAGTAGGAATAACGGAGGTGGATGCTTCGGTGAATAGCTGCTCTAGTTATGAGTAAAAGTCCGATAATGTTCCAGATGTCTTGCTTGTTGCAGGCGGGTGATAAATGACCCATCAATTGTATTTCAATAAGAACGGGTTGGTGAATTACACACGGATAAGTTCAATGGTTGTGAAATGCAGCTTTGGGAGGATCGTAGTGTTGTACGTGTTCTGATACACATTAATTAATCTGGAAGACATTTAGTCACATATTTTAAATGTTACCGATCTGTACTCGATCAACTAGACCTGTACACGACCTCTACTTGATCTTGTACGACCCCAATCACATACATCTACTCGATCAACTCGTTAATTTGCAGACCGCATCAGACCTTTACTCGGACATACACAACTTTTACCCGATCATACCCGACCGCCTCGATATTCTATAATGAGGCGGGTATTTTGGGGGTGTTTCTCATAACTTGCTCAACTTCCATGATATTGCTTCTTTGATAGTTTTTGGTCAACTGAATACCGAACAAAATACTACAGTTTTATACATATTCTGCTGCTATCGTGCCCGATAGTACATGGTCGGATATAGGTCGGGTAGAGGTTGGGTCGACGTCGTCCGGCTTTTGATCGGGAAGACATTGGAAACGATCGGAAGGTCGAGTTGAAGTCGAGTAGAAGTCGGGGTGTGTGTCGGCAAGTGGTCTTGGAGTGGTCTGGAAGGGTCTTGTGTTGATATAATATGGTCCACTACAGGTCTGGTAGAGGTCGCCTTCCGTCGTGTAGACCCCGACCCAACACCTGGTCGAGGAATTTGGTCGGTCGGGGAGATCGAGGTACTCAGATCGGCGGTGAGAACGGGCCATAATTGAGTACATTGGTTTTCTGAGTAATCGTACTCGTACTCATGCATCTTCATAGTAACCGTTACTCTTATTCGATTACAGTTGGAATCTAATCACACCATTTCTGATGTGGATGCCCTTGGCCTAGACCAATCACAACTCTAAACACTGGCAGCGCCCTCCACTCTATGTTAATTACTCTCCGCGTGGGTACTGTCATAGAGTCTACACAAGCTGCTGTTAGGCATCGTGTCCAAATATACCCTCCCTGCTGGGAGCAGCTGGGTATCTCGTGACAGATGCATGCATATATTTTTTGTTCGGATACAACTCATGTTGTAAACTTTTGGAGACGTAGGCCGGGGGGAGGCACACAAGCACTACAGTCGAGTAGTTTAATGCATAGCTTCTGACACAACGTAACGGCATTGTTTGCATAATACTATATGTATTAATACAAATCAATATTCAAATCTGTTTATTACATAGTTACCTAAATATATGTGTATACGGATCTAACCATAGTCTAGACCAACCACTACGTTAAATTGCCGTTAGACGAGTCCGAATGTTCCATCCCTGCTTGTATCAGCCGGAGTATTTCGGTTTTGTTTGTATTAATCCATATAGTATTATGTCAATAGTAAGACACAATCTATCTTAATCAATGTCTGATTAGCACTTTGCAATTATAAGTACCGTAGTAAAAACAAACTAATATTTGTAAAATGTATTGTTATGCTAATTTGCAGGTTATGCTAATAATTAGCCATAGTTGAAGAACTGGTCTTTAGTCGTGCAATGCATTTTTAATATATGTTGTATATTAACGTATAGTTGCCTACATGCTTGGCATTTTATACACTATTCTAGATAGCCTATGTGCCAGTTACTTTAAACACGGACTTTTATGCACTGGACTGCTGTCTCCGCCGCTCACGGCGCTTCGCGAGCGCCGGAGTTGGCTGCAAAGGTCACGAGCGCACAAGATGTACTCCCCACTTCCGGTCTGCGAGCCACTGGGATGGAGTTGCCGAACATCGAGAGGATTCTTGCGGTGTATGTAAGTCCGTGCTTTAAATAACACAATATTAATTACGTTAGTTTCAAAGATGTTACTGATATTATGGGTAAATAAATGTGTGGTGCTTGGACAGAAATGTGATTATTTATACACTGTAGGCAGGATGACGCGATGTCCACTGATGCGCGTCTTCACCACGCGGCCCCTGGGTGTCAGCATTCCGAGGATATCCTTCGTCGTGTCTGCGGTGTCGGCCTTTGGTTCCTTCCCGCAGTAGAAAGCAGGCGGGGTGAGGCTGTATCACTTGTTGTTGGCCCCGTCGTACGCCTTCGCTCGACTCAAGCCGCCATCCTGTCCGTGCGCCTCCACCGTCTTGCCGAGCTTCGACGACTCGTGGCCGTTGTACTGAATCCTGTACGGATTCCAAGACGACAGCGGAGTCATGTAGATGATCTCCAACGGGATGGCGTAGCTCCAGTGCTGGGTCGACGAGTCGCACTTGGTGCTGTGTCCCTTGCCCGTGCAGTTGTACTTCACCGTGTATTCGTCCACCTTCTGGTTGGATGTCATCGCCATGAAGACGTTCTCGTCAGCGAAGCCACGGTACTTGTAGTACCTGCGCATGGCGTCTTTCTCCGTCTCGCTGTACAGGCGGTGATAATAGGCAGCGTTTAGTCGACGCTTTCCTGGTTGTCCTCTGGGCTCGTACTTCAGCGCGGGGAGGCCGAATGATCTGTCTTCCAGTTCGCCGGGATAGTTGTCATTGCCCGGGATCTCCGCCATCAGTTTGTCGAGGATTTGGTACTGCACCTGATCCTCTCGCCGCGGCCATGTCCCCGTGTCGTGCGGGTTCAGCTGAAAGCGGGTTTGCGGGTTGTTGACCGCGTTGTTGATCTCGCTGAGAGCCAGGCGATTGGCCCGCTCATACACGGGTCGGAAGAGGTTGAGCGGGTGGCACATGATCCGGTAGTGGCACTGGACGAAGGCGGGCGTAGCGCCGTCCATGCGTAAGATCTTACGCGGTAGGAAGGTGAAGTTCTCGACTCGGCTCTTAATGCCCGTAGCGGCGTTGTAGCGAATCTTCTCCTCCATCTCGTGCCACGTCGGCGCGTCGAAGTGATGCCGCTCGCTCTTGAACGCGTCCTCGATCTCCTCTCCCGAGTGGGCCCACGCGCCCTCCAGGTAGCACAGCACCGGCATGAAGTACTTCCGGTAGTCTCGCCTCGAGTGGTCCTGGTTCCGCCACGCCCGGAACCACGCCTGCATCTCACGGGTCTGTCTCCAGATGGTCCTCTGTCGTAGTACCGCGGGAGGTACAACGGGGAAGGGGATGTCCTCCGTCAGGTGGTACTGGCGGCTCGTCCTGTGCGGCATCTTCAGCATGTAGTCGTTGTGACGTGTCCGGAACTCGACTCCGTTGAGAACGGCGACGAACTCTCCTTGCATGAGTGAGTGAGTGAGTGAGTGAGTGAATGAGTGAATGAGTGAATGAGTGAATGAGTGAATTAGTGAATTAGTGAGTGAGTGAGTGAGTGGGTGAGTGAGTGAATGAGTGAATGAGTGAATGAGTGAATTAGTGAATTAGTGAATGACTGAGTGAGTGAGTGAGTGGATGGATGGATGGATGGATGGATGGGTGGATGGATGGATGGATGGATGGAAGGGGTAATAAATGAATGAGTGACTTAATGAATTAGTGAATTAGTGTATGAGTGAATGAGTGAGTGAGTGACTGACTGACTGGATGAGCGAATGAATGAATAGATGGATGAATGAATATATATATATATATAATTTTTTAACATAATTACCGCCCGGTAATATGACGTACGGCAGAAAACATAACTTTTTAAATTCAACAATTCAATATTAATAATATTTTGATTTAAAGGCCAAAATGACCAGTCTGTGTCTCAGATAATATCGAGAAAGACCGTTACTCGTGACACGATAGGAGTGTGATTAGTTATTATGTTATTAAGTGATGCAAATGTCCACGTTAGTAATAATCGGGACTGAGGTGTCGCCTTGGATTATAAAGAATTAAGTAAATAATTGTGACACTTCTATAGCGCCTATATCCTTGACAATTCAAGCTCAGAGGCGCAACAAACGAAATCTTTTCGCGAAATAATAAACGGGGACAGGCAAGAGTCGTCACTGGAACATGGAACCACCGAACATGTTTGGTGGAAATGTAAAAGATTTAATTATAGTAGGGAGTTGATCCCAGATTGTTGGCGCTACAGCCAATGCAACTGCTTAATACCAGGTGTGCTCAACAATTGCGTATAATTATGTTTGAGTTTAGATTAGTCTTTTGACCATGTTGTTTAGAATTCTGTTACACAAGTCGAATTGATTATTAATTAGGGCTACTGATATTGTTTTAGCAGTTGATAAAGATAAATGATGCCGGTGCAATTTCGTGTAAAAATGGTTTTCTCCCGAACAAACATTTACCAACAGAAAAGGGTTCATTGCTGTATTTAGGCAATTAGTTTTTTATTCCACATGTAGCATGTGAAAATGTTATCGTAATATAACTGAACCTAAAAATACGTTTTAAATTAGTGTTATGTACAATGTGCTTATATCAAACTGTTTCCTCGATACGTACGGGGTAACATATATACACAAAGCCACGTGAGTCCAAACCCAAATGTACATCTTTGCCGTTTAGTTAGAATGCCTGCAGACAGTGGTAAAGCCTTTATAAATAATTACCGCGGTGCCACGCGAACTATAAAAATTGAAGAAACTGGCAAATATACATAATTTATGCGTTGGTTAACGGTTTCTCACTTGCGTCTTACCTCGACGGAGAGCTTCAACGCCCGTTGATCTTCAAAGAGGTCCACATCGACGCCCTCATCTGCGAGAAGTGTGTCAGTTGCGGTGACCTCTTTGACCTCTTGTATGTTTTTGGTAGTAAGAAACCTTTATTAAAATCGAATAACGTAAACGAAAAGATGGGGCCTACCAAATGTCGCAGCTACATTTCGTTTTGGTGTCGTGGTTTTAAGATATTCTAGGTTTACCAAAATATTGTACATTTCTACATCTGACGCGTACGATATGTAAGAGGACTATTTGATATTGTCACTGCTGATGTAATATAACATAGGTCTAAAAGACAATTATTAAGATACATTATTGCGACAAAAAATCTTTTTGTTAAGCACGCACGCACGCACGCACGCACGCACGCACGCACGCACGCACGCACGCACGGACGGACGGACGGACGGACGGACGGATCACAGGTATGAGGAATGGAGGATCACAGGTGTGAGGAATGGAGGATCACAAGTTTGAAGAATGCTGTATCACAGGTGTGAGGAATCTAGGATCACAGGTATGAGGAATGGAGGACCGCATGTGTGAGGAATGGAGGATCACAGGTGTGAGGAATGGAGGATCACAGGTGTGAGGAATGGAGGATCACAAGTTTGAGGAATGGAGGATCACAGGTGTGAGGAATGGAGGATCACAAATTTCAGGAATGGAGGATCACAGGTGTGATGAATGGAGGATCACAGGTGTGAGAAATCTAGGATCACAGGTATGAGGAATGGAGGATCACAGGTGTGAGGAATGGTGGATCACAGGTGTGAGGAATGGAGGATCACAAATTTCAGGAATGGAGGATCACAGGTGTGAGGAATGGAGGATCACAAATTTCAGGAATGGAGGATCACAGATGTGATGAATGGAGGATCACAGGTGTGAGGAATCTAGGATCACAGGTATGAGGAATGGAGGATCACAGGTGTGAGGAATGGAGGATCATAGGTGTGAGGAATGGAGGCTCATAGGATAGGAATTGAAGATCACAGGTGTGAGGAATGGAGGATCATAGGACAGAAACTGAGGATCACAGGTGTGACGAATGGAGGATCACAAGTTTGAGGAATGGAGGATCACAGATGTGACGAATGGAGGATCACAGGTGTGAGGAATGGAGGATCACAGGTGTGAGCAATGGAGGATCACAGGACAGGGACTGAGGATCACAGGTGTGAGGAATGGAGGATCACAGGTGTGAGGAATGGAGGATCATAGGACAGAAACTGAGGATCACAGGTGTGACGAATGGAGGATCACAGGTTTGACGAATGGAGGATCACACGTTTGAGGAATGGAGGATCACAGGTGTGAGAAATCTAGGATCACAGGTATAAAGAATGGAGGATCACACGTGTGAGGAATGGAGGATCACAGCCATTCACAGGTGTGAGGAATTGAGGATCACAGGAGAGGAGGATCACAGTGCTCATGCTTCACGGTTACAAAAACGTATTTTCATACTATATGTATGAAGATCAACTGACAGTGTGAATTGGAGATCACTAAATCATAGGTCTTAACGATCCCATATATCATGGAATTAAGATCACAGGATCAACTTGAAAGGTTCCCATCAAATGATCAGACACCTGCCAGTAATATGTTATCACACTGACTGAATGTGAGCTTTAGTTGACTGTTGACTTGGTACTGATTTAGGACATTTATAATGACTTCCCCATTCTAGCAGGTGTTCTGCTCTGTGAGTAGCTTAACAGCAGTTTGGTGTAGACACAATCTTCAACACAAATGGCAGAAATTTAACGTAATTACAATACAGCTCAGATATACTCATAGACATCCTCTATCAGCCCAGGCCCTGCCACATGAGCACAGGAAGAAAGCAGTCGATCAGATAACTTGGATGGTCATGAGAAGCGCCTGTTATAGGGCGGTGCATTGCACATAAACTGAAGGAAGTATCACCTTGATGAAGAGTCCCCACGCTTTTACCGGGTGGTAGAAATGAGCACCACAACAAAGGTGTGCTCCAACCTTACTTTAATACACCTGATGATAACAGCTGCACCACGCAGGCGGATCTTGTAAGAAGACGCTGTTCCACCTGACAGTTTACCTGTCACTGTGTGGATTAGGTTACAACAGATGATGCACTTTATGGAGTTTTGTTTCAGCTATCTGGCACGTTGATTTTAGTTGATGCTGTTGTGATTTCAGTGAAACATGATTTCTTATCGAAATACTGCCCATTGCGGTGTGTGTATGTGTGTGTGTGTGTGTGTGTGTGTGTGTGTGTGTGTGTGTGTGTGTGTGTGTGTGTGTGTGTGTGTGTGTGTGTGTGTGTGTGTGTGTGTGTGTGTGTGTGTGTGTGTGTGTGTGTGTGTGTGTGTGTGTGTGTGTGTGTGTGTGTGTGTGTGTGTGTGTGTGTGTGTGTGTGTGGAGTGTGTGTGTGTGTGTGGGGGGGGAGTTGGTTAGTGAGGTCTGGCACATTAATCATCTATAATAATGATAAGGTGTTGTGTATATATTGGAACAAGAGAGTAGGAATACCCGTCATCAGCGACAGCACTATTGGAATCAGGAAATGCGATAAGAGCCCTTTAATGTTGGCTGTCACATGCCAGGGATGTTTAATTCTCTTTTGGTAGCAGAAGATCATGTTATGTTTTGATGGGGCAAATCTCACCCATTTTTCTCTCTTAACATACAAATGGTTGTTAGAGTGTCAAGCCATTGGCTCTCGCATGTAATTTTATCTCTTTTGGATTAACATAGTTTAATAGTCCCACCACAGGGTGTACATTTCTTACGGACCAAATAGCCTAAGAGATAGCAAACCACTACTATTTGACCATAATATATAATTATATATCATTGAGCATGCAAAACGTGTTATGTCAGACAGTAGAATGTTCGCAGAGGTTAAGTTAAACAGACATTTGTGTAGATATAAAACAAAAATATATTGATATCTAGTAATATATTTCTTGATAAATTTCAAACTAGAGTCTTGGCAACCATTTAATCAAACAGCTTCACTAGTTGGCCAGACTGCATTAATTTGCATATCAGGTTGTTGTGAATTTTTTTTATCTAATACAGTAGATCTCATTATTGAAACAGTTATGATATTCAACAAATTCATTTATATGTTGTTGTCATAGATATATGCTTTATGCATTACAAAATGGAAACACCTCATGTTCAACTTACATACTAATGTATAGTATTTAGAGAAGGCATGGAATGTACATTTGTTGAGGTCCAGAGTGGCTGGGTTACCTATCATTGAACATCCCAGTCACACTCTTTTGACTTCACCTTTTGTACAAAATTAACAATAATTGGATACAGTAATACAACTTGTTTAGTGTTACTTTGATGTATATTCTATGTGATCATGGTTGTATGTTATAGGAGATCGCTTAACAGATTTCTTTCTGCACTATGATCTGTTATACCTGTCTGCACAACTGCACATGTATATACTATGCCATTAAATTTCTACATACTTGTTTTTTCATTTTTGAAAGTTGCATTAAGACAAATGATAAATGATGTACTGCATATCTAACATTTAATTTGAATGCACCTCACTATTAAACAACTGAACAGAGTGACAAGAAGCACATCCACTGTGACCACCAGCAGGGCTATTATGTTGGGACATATTACAAACAAATAGAGTTTATAAAAATAATTTGAGTGCAAAACACATTTGATCACCATGAAATAAAGAAATCAAATATAAAATTATCACAGTCAAAATATGATTACTGTTAACATGAGGTACATTTCCTGGTAATCCTAGAAACAATTGACAACAATGTGAAATATTATAGATTTATATGATTTGTTATTGAAAACAAAGTTGATCCCAAATTGTTGGCACAGCCACACAGAAAGCACATTTGCCAATATTCAGCTTAGTTTTAGGAACACTAAGTTGTTTGGAAGCTAAGGGTCCTATCAGAGAAATGTAGCAGATTAACTAAGTATGTCAGTTGTTGAGTAGAAAGAATGTGGTATGTAACAGTGGCTAATTAGGTGTTAGATATGTGCAACAAAACATGGTCCAAATATAAAACCTACCAGATTGTAGAAGCTTCAACCAGTGAGCCTGATGTGATGTGACAAATGTGACACAGCATGTGTCTTCAGTATGACATACACACCCACGTCTCCTTACACCATCAAACAGCTACATCCAATGATCCAGTGCAAGTTCTTGCTCCCCACACCTTCTTTTGGTCAACTCCACCAAAGATTTCACTAAGGATCACACTACAATGTGTTCACACATCCACTACCAGCAAACACACTTCTGTCACCTACTTGTTAAGCACCCCACCCTCAATGAACACACTGCTATGATCACCCCACTCTGACCACACACCCTGCTTCCACCACCCCAAAGCCAACCCTCTGGCACCCTCAAACATTGTGACATTATGACTGAAAATGTAGTACTCCTCTGGGTTTAATGGAGACTCCTCCTTGACGGGGGGGGGGGGTAATTATAGGAGTGCCCTGGGGCTAAGGGTGATGGGGTGGAAGAGTCTCCTCTAAGGGAGTTCAATTCCCTGATAATCCTCCTATCATTGTCTTCATCCAATTGGTGGGAAATAAAGTGGGAAGCTTTCCATGCTAGAAAACACCTCCAGGGTGTCTCAATAGGCATTTGTTGTTATTTTCTGACATGTTTGTGTTTACTGATTGGGTTTAATTAACTTTGATTGCAAGAGGCTACATGCAAATCACAACAGATTGTTGACCCATGCAACAACAAATCAGTCATGGAAGACATCATTTACTAGGAGAGATCAGTGTAAGCTCATCTTGTATATTATTTTATCTAAAATAATTGTAATTTATTCCTATATAACATGTCAAATGATTGTTCATCGTATAGTTATGACAGCGATATATACAGTTTAAAGTATATTAGTAGTACATGATCCAAATATATATATATGTGTATGCAAGATATGATGAACTTTAAATTATTAACAGTAATATATAATAATAGTAGATAATATTATATTTTGTTTATTATTTATAATACTTCATACATATGTTTAATATATATATATATATATATATATATATATATATATATATAATATATAGAATAATATATATTATGTAGTATATATATATATATATAGATATATATATATATATTATAGATATATATATATATATAATCATATATATATATATATAATATATATATATATATTATCATATATATATATATATATCAATTGCCTCTTCAAATATATTCTGAACTATGTGGACAGCGTTAGTAAATATATATTCAAATACAAATACATGTTCACTATTAAGTACAATGCAGTTGTCAGTAACAACATAATCTATGGAAGTGACAGCTGTAATTACAGATCTCTGAGTTGCTTCTTACCAGACTCACTACCATGTATTGAGTCTGGTTGTCATCCAATGACATATCCCTGCTGGACAGAAATCCCATTTAATGACCTGTCTTTATGCGTTGCACGCTCTTTAGCACTAATGAACGGGGAATTTGTTCCCCAACATTAAAGACGCTTTTCCAGGGGGCATCTAAAGGGCCACTATCATCAAACTAACACATGGTGCAAACATGGCTTCTCTGGTGGCCTGCTTAATGCACTATGGCTCTGTTGACCCTAGGGCTAGAGTTATTATGACCCTAGATCTGACTTATTGAGATTTGCAGACCCAAACAATGGGGTGACTTTGGTGGTTGAAAGGGCTGATCACTGGGGCATGGTGAGAGGCCTAGGGTAATTCATTCCAGGCATGTGTGCCCCTTGGTTGTAGCCCAGCTTATCCGTGGGAAGGTTCCACTGAACCCCTCTCTGGTGTCACCCCTCAGGTGTATTGCCTTCTATACACTTCTGAATAAGATTCCATGATATGTTGCAGCCATGCAAGTGAGATGACTTTCAATGGTTCTTTCATTTATCCGGCAGTATTTGATGCCTTCCTGTAGCCTATGTCTATAACTATAGGACATGTCCAGCCCAACTGACCCTGTTAAATATAGTTGACACTAGATATTCTTACAAGGGAAATACATCATATGTGACCTGGAATAAAGTCTTCGCGCACAAAGAAAAAACCAAGAAATATCTGCCACCTAACATGATTTCTTGCTAACTTTCAAAGTACCAGTGTTAACATACATTAAGAAAGTTACCAAGGTTCTACAGGAGTGTGGGTACCCTATATGGACTACAAGAAACATCAAAGAAAAGAAACACAAGTATAGAAGAAAGATTAAGGATAAGAACACTGAGGTGTCCAGGTGTATGGTTACATTACCATATGTCCAAGGCATGACGAAAGCAGTACAGCGTATTCTAAAACACAAAAATAGCAACAGCTGTCAGACCACACAGAAATCTAAGAACAAATATTACTTCATCCAAAAATGGAAGAGAGAAGTAAGACTGAATGCGTATACCAAATCCCACACCTGCGACATGTCTTACATCTGTGAAACCGGACGAACATTTGGCACGAGACTGGATGAACACAAGAAAGAAGTTGAAACGATAACAACTACACGTTTTACTCGGGAGAAACGAAAATACTCGACACACGCAGAACACAAGCCGGCAATAAGAGACCATGAATGCAGACATAACTGTGTGAGAGACTGGGAGGGGGCGAAACGATGGATAGCGAGACACAGGTGTTCGCGTTGGATTAAAGAAGCCACGTGAATAAGAAAGATTGCACCAACCTTGATCAGAGACGAGGGGTTACAGACGCAATTACGTTTGGGACAGTCTGCTCGCCATGCCATCTGGCGAGCAGTGAACACACTGTTCCTGATGGAAACCACCGATGGTTGTCGAAACGTAATACATTATTAGTTGTGAAATAAGACATAGTGTATGAACAACATCAGAGTTCCTATTATAAAGAAAATGTATACATATAAATATTGAATATATAGCAATGTATTACTAACATTAACTTTTAAGTTATACAACTGTTTGATTGTGGCACGTTTGAGGGGAAGCTGGGTACCGGGCAAAACGACTAAAATAACCAATTAGGATTCCAAAATAATCCTCCCTTCTTCCCTCCCTTCTCCTCAATCGGCATTATTTCCCAGTCAGTAATGTGCATAATCTGATGTGTGTGTTAAATTAAGCCAGGGGTTCCATAGTAAAACTGCATATTTTGCCCTCTGATGACACAATGCTACTGACTGCAATGAGTTTGTGACGACGTTTGGCAAACTCAACATAAGACAGTCTTGAGATCAATATAAACTGTATCAGCTTAGAGCCTGATTAAAGATAAATCGGTTATTGACGTATGGTCACTGTCAAGTACTAATCCATCTTCTGGATCTCTCCTATTTCCCCCACTCTCTGCCTGCCTCCCTGGCTCCCGGCCTCCATGGCTCCATTCCTTTTTGCAGCAATGCCTCTCAACCTCCCTGTCTCCCCGCCTCTATGCATATCTGCCTTCCTGCGTCACTGCGTCACTGCCTCCCAGCCTTCCTCTCTCACTGCCTCCATGTTTCGCTCCCTCCCTTCCTCTCTCACCATCCCTCCGTCCAAATTGTTCTCTCCCTCCCTCCTTTGTGGAATGTAAATGTATTCCACATTACTATAACCACAGCTATTATGCAGATCAAAATTGTTCAAACGGCGAATCGATTCGAGTCGAACGAAGAAAAGAAACGAAATCAATTTGTTGTACATAGCGGGCATTCCCCACGTCAACATGCACCTCAAATGCGAAGACCTATGCACGTCATGTACACGTATTAGGTCCTAACGTAGCGTAACTGCTGAGCGTGAAAGCAAACCTGTGGCAACGGTGAGTAGCACCAAGGAAACACACACAGTCACGAATACCGTCATACGGCCTTCCGTTGTGACAGACCGGTAAGTTGTATACGAATAGGTATTGCGTATCTAATGTGAAACGTCTTACGCCAGGCTTAATGTAAAACGTCTGCTCCCAATCTGCACTATGGTATTTTGTTTATTGACTGAAGCGTATGCTAGCCTTCGTAACTGGTTGATAGGATCCCTGCCATACTGGATGGTGGTAACTCTTCCTTGTCGGTGTTAGCTTTCATCACCGGATGGTGACAGTTACAGGACGATGGTAGTCTTTCGTTAGTGAAGTATGGTGGTATTCCTCTCTTACTGGACGGTGGTAGCTCTCCGTTACTAGATGGTGAATACCAGTAAGGCAACCGTAACGCCAACGATCTGTGTCCATGAACTGCTGCATTTTGTGCATTGGTCGTTCTGCAATGACAGCACCTGGGAAAAAATGTCGCGCATCCGTGAAGAGGAACGAGCTGCCTACGATAAAACAACGTGTTCCGTATCAAGAGGGAATGCTAATTCAAAACTTGCAAGTGCAGGTGGGTGTCTCATGTAGCTGCTGAAGGGTTTTGACGCCTACAATGAGCCACGTGGCATGCTAAATGTGTTGTTAAAGGGACGAGATCCGTAAACACATTTACACATTAGCGTTGCTAGATATCCTGAAACGTTGTCAACAGGTTTTTGTGTGCTCGTGTTGCAGTTAATATTGATGTATACATAAAGTACTTAGAATTTGATTCCACCCGTTTGTGACGATACACATTCTAGATGTGTTGCTAAAAACGTTACTATGACACAGTTAATCTGTCTCAAAGACGTGACACTTACTAGCGACATTGTGGTCGAGTCGTCACTGGAAGCTATGCCATCCTGAGCGTGAGGGGCTGGTTGTGGAAGATCACGTCCTTCGTGGTCGCCCTTCGGAATCACGGAATACGCTGGCCGTCGAACGATCTGCAAAGACAAGTATCAATGGTAATGCACAAGACCACAGAACAAATGAGGATAGAAGAAGAAAGACGAGAAGAGAGGAGAGGACAAAATGAACAGGAGAGGAGACAATAGGAGAGGACATGATATAACTAGACAGGAGAGGAGAGAAGAACATAAGCGACAAAATGAGATGAGGCGAGGCGAGGCGAGGCGAGGCGAGGCGAGGCGAGGCGAGGCGAGGCGAGGCGAGGCGAGGCGAGGCGAGGCGAGGCGAGGCGAGGCGAGGCGAGGCGAGGCGAGGACGAGACGAGACGAGACGAGACGAGACGAGACGAGTTAATGCAACGTAAGGGTTTACAGTAGATATATTGGGTTATACAGGTCAACATTTGACTGGGCTGTGAGCGAGTTCGTCATCGTGTGCGTGCGTGGGTGCGTGTGTGTTTTTTACATTGACCATTTGATGATAACGCAAATACAGTTTTATCGTCCTTGTTGGAAAATATAATCGTGTTACCTTTCAACACAAAAAACGGACATTTTACAAGTAAAATCCCGTTATATGACGGGTAAAATTGCATTGACTTGAGTAACTATACACGTGCTACGGTGTTAAAAACTGAACTAACGGCACCTGTGATTCTCTGTGTAATGGTATCACATAAGGAGTAAGGGTGGGTCCCACAATGGCGGCCTTGTTTGCCAGAAACATCCAACATATACTATGGATGTTGGCAGTATCACCTACCTTTGTGTCACAGTAAGTGTCCGTGTATCCAGGCGCGCAGATACACGTCCCATCTCTACACGTCGCCCCATTCAGACACTTTATGATCTCGCAGAGATTCACTTCGCAGCGCGAACCCCGGTACGCGAGTAGACAGATGTATTGTCTGTCCTTGCACGTCCAGTTTTGGCACGTGATGTCGGAACACTTGTCACGTTCGCAAACGTCGCCTTCGTACCCGCTAGTACAGTTACATCTAACCCGCCCCGCGTCGTCCAGGAAGGTGCTGGACAGTGTGCATTGTGCTGACAAGGCGAATTGTGACTATCGCACTTGTTGTGAAGTCACACGCTTCCGAAGTAGCCCAGGGTGCAGATGCAAGTGAACCCGTTGATCTGTTCAATGCATGTACCGCCATTGAGGCACGGGTCGCTGCCACACTTGTGGGTGTCCGTCTCACAGAATCGGACTGAAATTGTAAAAGTAAGTTCTTATACAACGCAGTATCCAGACGTCAGCACAGATCAAAGTCTTTACAATTTAATCCCTGATCAGTCGAATTCCGTCTGGGCTTGTCTGGGAAGCACCCAGCAAACTTGCAATTACTGTAAGAAGATTATTCCTACACAAATATCAAATTAGATGGATAAAATAAATTTAAACGGTTGTAATTATATACTACAAATATTATATGAAATGAGTATACGTTGTTATTGTTCGTGGTTGCTACATTTTTTTACTTTCACACTGGTGTGATGGAAAAACGATGGAAAACCGCGATAAAAACAGATTGTGGAAAGATTTCAAGAGTAAACGTGATAAATCCGTTTTGTGGTATTCTCAAATAAAATCGATTTCCTACTTCTTGCACAATGTTTAAATGAGGACATCTATGCTAAGATGGAATGCACAAATACAAGGATTTAAAACGAGTGCAAATATTACGCGAAACGTTACCCGTGAATCCTTGTGCGCAGATGCAGGTGTACTTTCGATGACCATCCACGCACGAGGCGCCATTGTTGCATTTGTTGCCGATACAATTGTCTGAGAAGACGTCAGAATCGGCTCCTTCCCACACTGCAAAACTCAACCAAGGATCTTATAGCTTCACAAAGATACGCAACTCCTCGCGATTTTGCCTTAAATAATGTGACATTACGTAAGTGGCGCCATCTGGTTTTAAGCGTGCTAGGATACGATAGTAAAGGTTCAAATTACAAAGATTGCACCAGCGTGCTAGGATAATCATACGATAACAAAGGTTCAAATGACAAAGACTGCACCAGCGGTCATATATCCCCCATCCCCTTAACTCACCCACTCGCCATGTAGTTAATGTTTTTAAGCTAGTGTATTATTTTAATTGAGTTTAATGACGCAGTACATTCCTGGTCCTATTCCGAAATAAACGCGATCGTCCTGGCCCCTTATTATTAACGATGTGATAATTTGTTCAACTTCTTGCTCGAAATGCTTGTTCAATAACTCCAATAATGAAGCGACAAAATTGCATGAAGATATGTGGGTTGAAAATGCACATAGATAGTAAAGTCAAATTCCCATACAAGCATAGATGCATTGTACAATTGAGACAAACAGAATATGATCATAAAGAAGTACAGAATATTTATTCACAGAATGATAGCAAGCCAAAACGTCCCAATTAATAATGTGTACAATTCAAAAGGTAAATGATCGTTACAGTTCAGTTAAAACGGTAAATAGTGTGTATACAAACACAGACGTTCCAATGGCGTTTACACAACCCAAACAAAACAGTGACTAATGGTTACAGCCCAATTAAAACGTTCCTATTAAAAACGGCGACTGCTATTCAGACATAATATGTGTCATGTATATAACGCACATCATTATTATGCAACAAGCGTCATGTTTTAATACTATTATCGCCATAAACTTATCTGCTATAGTCAATAGTAACACCAAGGATCCTATATCTATAGGATCCTTGGTAACACGTACGTATGAACTCGTGAACAGGAAGAACCTTTAAGTCAAACATTGGAAGCATCGTCATAATTGACGTAGCACCAGAGTTTACAAGACATATATAATTAGCTAGTTGCTTAATTAACATTTATTTCAAATGTCTAATTGAAGTTCACTTATTTCTTTGTATTAATAGTAAACCAGCATGTTAGGTTATACATATTTCGGTTCACTGTGTGCGTCATCGAGCCACGAACCAACATCACCTGCCCCGAGAAAAGCAACGCCACGTATCCCGCGATTGTTGCAATTTATGTGGTGGACAAGGGAGGCACAATCGCTCTGGCTATGGCAATAAGTGTCAAGCATGTGGTCGAGTCGACAACAAGACTATTAAGAGACCGCATTACAGAACACCATCCGTGGATGAGATAACCCACGCAATGGCTGGCGCAACTGTCTTCTCAAAGCTAGACGCACGACATGGCTATTGGTCAGTGAAGCCATACGATGAATCAAGCATTTTGACCACCTTCAATATTCCATTCGGTCAATGCTGACAGTGTGCACCCAGACCCAGAATGGATCGAAACCACCCAACAGATGAAGATCCCGTAGAGTGCGACAGAACTGCATGAGTTCTTAGGGACTGCGACATAGATGTCACCCTTCACCCCAAATCTCTTAGCACAAACAGTAACATCCAGGGACCATCTCATAAACCTGGCCGCAGCTCCACAGAGAGCTACAGCGTTACTGCGCATCCAGCAGTGTGCAGCTGAGATATCGACCAGGCAAGAAACTCGTTTTTGCTGACCCCTTGTCACGCCAACCTTGCCAAGAAAAAATACGACCCAGCTGTATATTACCATCACACGAGGGCACTGTGGTCATACTATGATGAACCATCTCTCCAGGATGGACTAGTTCTGAAAGGAGACCGCATCGTCATTACTTTGAGCCGAGACACTGACTCAGTTACATGACTCACACGAGGGGATAGAGAAAACCCGCCTGCGCGCACGTACATGCGTGTAATGGAATGGGATGAACCGCGACATCGAAAATATGGTATGCAAGTGCGCATCTTGACAAGAGAACCCCTCATACCACTTGAGACTCCTACATGCGCTTGGCAGATAGTTGTCACCTACTTAGCTGTCATTCGTTTTATGATACGCACACACAATAACATTACAACTCATTCAGCAAACGCTAGTACATTCAACGGTAATATGCACGAGAACAAAGTATATGTTACCAGTATCGCAGTAGGGAAACACATTGGGTCTTACAAATGATTGAATTTGAGTGTTTTGCGATTTTTGCTGTTCTTGTTTTGCACCAGCAACCTGTTGTTGTGTTTCAGAAGAAAGTGTAGCCTGATGTTGATCATCAGATGCACCACCAAAAGATGCAAATGACAGTGTGTGCAAGCAAGAGATGTCATGTCAACATTTTGGCTGAGTTCTGATGCCAGAGTTTGTTTGACGTGGTCTCCCACTACAGCACGAACCACTGCTTTTATGAACTCGAGCTCGAGCTGCTTCACAGTGTCCAGTCTCTTGTCACTGGGAACAGTAAGCCCATGCTTAGCTCCAGCTGCTCCACAGTGTCCAGTCTCTTGTCACTGGGAACAGTAAGCCCATCCGTAGGACTTCTTGACGATGAAGTCGTGGTTCTGGTTGTTGGTGTCAATGCTGCTCACCACCTTTTCCTGGCACTCAGTACATAGCTTGTTTCTTAGCCGTCGCACGATGTAGCCGGCGATGTATGCAAGCATATTGTCCTCATGCTGTGACAACATTTCATCTGCTTCTGGT
>JAODUO010001986.1:0-2500 GCA_025642075.2 Ridgeia piscesae | reverse complement strand
TCATTTTGCTGAAACCGCATGATTTGAGTTTGGTAGGAAACATGGACAGTTTCGCCACCGGAGCACGAACTAATCCCCCCCCCGTGTCATCACTTCATGACTGTTGATGAGAAACTTGTAGTGTTGAGTTTGAACGTTGTTCTTTGGACATAATTCGTTGTAATTTAATTTAGGTGTTTTTTGTATTTCAAACACGCGCACAAATGGTTAAGTGTGTGTGTGTGTGTGTGTGTAGTGTGTGTGTGTGTGTGTGTGTGTGTGTGTGTGTGTGTGTGTGTGTGTGTGTGTGTGTGTGTGTGTGTGTGTGTGTGTGTGTGTGTGTGTGTGTGTGTGTGTGTGTGTGTGTGTGTGTGTGTGTGTGTGTGTGTGTGTGTGTGTGTGTGGTGTGTGTGTGTGTGTGTGTGTGTGTGTGTGTGTGTGTGTGTGTGTGTGTGTGTGTGTGTGTGTGTGGGTGTGTGTGTGTGTGGTGTTGTGTGTGTGTGTGTGTGTGTGTGTGTGTGTGTGTGTGTGTGTGTGTGTGTGTGTGTGTGTGTGTGTGTAGTGTGTGGTTCCGTGGCATCAGAGCTGTTAAAATATGAATGATGACTGTCGGTGGTTTTCTGCGTATTGATGCTGGTATCACTTTTATTGGTGATGTAATCACACAATTTCACTGTCTGATTCTAGCAGAAATGTATCACGCTTCAAACTAATTGGTGGGAAACTGAGGTATTACAATGTGGTGATTGTTTCGGCGCATGCCTATCTGCGTAGTTATAGAAAATTAATGAAACGTGCTAATGGCCGCCTATGGAAAAGTCAAATGTGATCTTACGGCAGATACAGGCACACCTTCCCGTACAATCGTGTGAACATTATTAATTATGATTTGACATGTTACTGGGTATCGGAACTGTAATTCTGTCAGGCGTTATGTGGTTACTGCGGTGGGTCAATGTACTGCTTGAATTATCCAGTTATCTTACCTTAGGACGGTTCTGATTATCGTCGCATGCCAGGGTTGGCTGTCCAAAACTGCCAAAGATTTTACCCGGCAGTACAACATTCGAAATCGGGTTCTCTTAGTCGACAATCAGGAGTTCTAGCCACTGCGCCACTGCGCCACTGCGCCACTGCGCCACTGCGCCACTGCGCCACTGCGCCACTGCGCCACTGCGCCACTGCGCCACTGCGCCACTGCGCCACTGCGCCACTGCGCCACTGCGCCACTGCGCCACTGCGCCACTGCGCCACTGCGCCACTGCGCCACTGCGCCACTGCGCCACTGCGCCACTGCGCCACTGCGCCACTGCGCCACTGCGCCACTGCGCTACAACTTGTCCTTTGGCTTAACTAATCTCGACTGCGTCATCCTTGAGAACAGCACAAATCGCCGCACATATTGCAAAACATATACGCAATTTATTATAATTTCAGTATAATGACACGTTTGCCCAATCGCACCACCAGCTGAACGGTCTTGTGTATTCGAAAATAAATTATGGTTTTGTATCCCACACATTGTCTGTAACACGAGCAGCTTGTAGCGGACATACTTCAGAATGACATCACATAAACGGTGTGCCGTGTTGCAGGATGTTGGCCCACTCTTTGTTGATGTAATGATTACAGTCACATTATTTCCCACTCCGCATTGAGTGTTATATCCGTGGTGTACTAAATGCAAAAAAAGTGGGAAAATACACACCTGCAACTATCTCATTGTGGACATACAGATAATAGTTTGAATGCAGCACGGGTGCATTAATTTAATCCGGAACTGATCACTGCATCCTACAATACAATTATTGTTAGGGTGAGATCCTTATATTATAATATCAGCATTTTTAGGGAATAACTATATTTTGTTCAGTAGTGTAGTTGCATTTACACTACCCATCTCATCGGGTTTGTTAATTATAAGTGTTTAATGTTGCAACAGTTTAATTTTTTGAAACTAGTAAAACAGAAGTATGTTATGCAATGATAAATATATTATGTGTAACAGCAGTTGGATATTCATTCATAAAATGCACATACCGTATTGTCCCAAATAGACTCACACTACCTAATAGACGCCCACCCCTTTTTAGATGTGAAACAGTCTAGTGAAATATTTATTTTAGCGGTGATGGTATCTAGAAATTTTGAACATGAACTTTGACATTGACATGGACATGACCAAAGAGTAAAGTGTCCTTTTTACACTAACACGTGATATTTGTAACTTACCAGAACATGCAATTTAAGCTAAAGAAGAAGTCCCATATAATGTTAAGATTCTGTTCGAAGAGGTTAACTTTTCACCAAGTACACTGAAACTGTAAAGTAAAGTTCATTAACATTCATCTTCACAGTCTACA
This sequence comes from Ridgeia piscesae, assembly GCA_025642075.2. Classification (NCBI taxonomy): domain Eukaryota; kingdom Metazoa; phylum Annelida; class Polychaeta; order Sabellida; family Siboglinidae; genus Ridgeia; species Ridgeia piscesae. The sequence continues at coordinate 158 of JAODUO010001986.1, read as the reverse complement.
CTCATATGTCCAGGTACGACGAGTATTGCCATTCTGCATTTTAAATGCAACAGAGTAGAAACTACAATTATTAGCTACGATGACAACAAGAATAATGTAATTAAAAAGCAATAACTGTGGGTAGGGCAACCGAACCGTTACTGATGAGACTTTCGTAA
>JAODUO010001985.1:55000-56565 GCA_025642075.2 Ridgeia piscesae | reverse complement strand
GACGTGTGTGGGCCACGTAGGTATTGGCCGTTCAAGTTGGCTAGATTACAATCTTTATACCACCAGGCTCCCTTGCTCTTGTGTGCGCAGTCGCCGCTGTACGCGTCGTTGTCGCGATCTCTCGTGCTGAATGCACTGCCTACCTCCCGAGTGAACGAATCTCCTGCAAAAAGAGAACATTATCAGTTATTAATTAGAACAAGACGTTTCACTCGCTGTTTTCCGGCCCCGGCAACCGTGCGCGCCCTCTAGCGATAGGACGGCAGACGGAGGGAAACGACGTATCGTTTGTATGGAATTTACATAATGTTGGAACAAATATTGCCCTACATAATCAAACATGCTGTATTAAAATAAATGCGAAGAAACGTTGCGTTTGGAATCCATAATGCACATATATTGCTCAGTTCATAGAATGATTTTATCTAGATTGTCTTGAAGGTCGCTTTGAAATCACTTTCGATAATCTTTGGAGCGACGACAAAACATTAAGTCAAACAGTGTGGCATTCCCACTAAGTCAAGTCAAAACGTTTATTCAAACAAATCAAACACGTTATATATATATATATATATATATATATATATATATATATATATATATATATATACATGTGAGCAAACGAAAGTAATTTTCATAAATGTGATAACTGTTCTTGCCTACTAGAATACAAGATAACTTTATATATATATATATATATATATATATATATATATATATATATATATATATAACGTTATGTACATACAGAATGACAGAGTGTAAGGATATAATACAGTCTATCACATTTATGAAAATTACTTTCGTTTGCTCACCAATGAACATCATTATATTCCTCTGCATTCGAACATAAAATAATTATTATCAATTAGTTACACGATACACACATAAACAACATGTGCATTGTTTGAATTTTATATAATTTATTATATGTTCTGCTTTTTGATATTTTACACTAACTTTTGGTATGGCGAACGCAATTTGCCTTATTCTACACGTTAATCAATTTAAAATATAAATTAATGTTATTATTTGTGTCTACGCATATATAACGATATGAATTCTTGAACACCCTAGCTTTCATTTCAGGTACAATTATATTCGCGAAACCATGTCACCTAGTTATGTTAATTAACCAACTTATTTGGCTGGTTAATTTTATGAGTGACCGTTTTGTCTACACAGTCACACACACGCACACGCATACATACACACACACTCACACACATACACACACACACACACACACTCACATAGGGCCTACACACACACACACACACACACACACACACACACACACACACACACACACACACACACACACACACACACACACACACACACACACACACACACACACACACACACACACACACACACACACACACACACACACACACACACACACACACACACACACACACACACACACACACACACACACACACACACACACACACACACACACACACACACACACACACACACACACACAAACACACACACAGCTTGCGTTTGTGCTGATGTACGAAAACAAGAACATGACGCTCTGTTATGTCTGGTAG
>JAODUO010001985.1:22500-50000 GCA_025642075.2 Ridgeia piscesae | reverse complement strand
AACATGTCAAGACAGGCGCAAACTATTTGTCCCAGCAGTGGCTGGTCGAGAGATATTGGGAGTTTCATACATCAACCGCCTTTGATGCTGCCACAGTGACATGGTTTTCTGGTTAGGGTTTGCTCCCTTCGCCTTCGGTTCTGTCAAGAACCTTTACCAAACGCCAGTGGTTTACAACTCTGATTGGCAGGGGCGTCAAACTCCCTGAGGTATTGCAATACTTGAGGTACTGCAATACCCGAGCGGATATACACACTAGTGGGAATCCCTAATGACCCATTCATGCCCTAAGCATTGCATAAGCACGAGCAGCATGTGGCTGAAATCAGTCAGAATGTTATATCACATGACCTCATGCCGAAGACACTCCTCTTGGCCGATGTCATTGGCTGTCGTTAAAAAAGGAATTTTTGAAAGGGACATCAAATGGATAGAAAAGAGCCGGTACTGACGTAATCGAACCCTGGCGCGCGGGGATCACTGGCGCCACAGGCAGACGTACCTAAGTCGTCGACGCCATGTGTGCCGATATACTACCTTTGTGTTCGTTGTGAAGTGAGCGACAACCGGCGTGAATGGAACCGCGACGACCTCGGTGATTAGTGTTCACAAAAGCGACCACAACAAGTCTGTTCAATGGAACAAGTGCTTGCAAGTATACGACGTGTTTATTAATGTTGATAATTATCCTTTACACATTCAAAGATAAGTTATCACAGCGTGGAGCGTGACTATTATGAGTCGCATTACTATTGATAGTTCGCTGTAGCGGAGATCAGTAGACCTGGGCCCATTTTCATGGAGCGTACTTAATACGTCGTAGTGGGCGATAACCTGTCAAAATCCTTAGACGTCGTAAAGTTACGCTAGTTGAGTTTCACGAGTCTGCTCCATAGTTGCACTTAGCTGCACCATGTATTTAGTAGGCGTAACTTTACGCTAGTTGAAATATTTACGGTATGCTCCCGAAGTTGAAATATGTACGGTATGCTCCCGACACGCTCATTCTAAACATAATTATTTTTAATGTTTACACTGGATATCCTTTACATTCATCATAGCTTCCCATTTGCTACGCGAACATCAAAGGCAGCAGCTAGAAAGAAAAAGGTTGTTCAGACACAGCACAAATACAGGGATTCCCAATTGCGCGTAAAGTTACACGGTTTTGTGAAACTGGACCCTGGCGGTGCAGATAAATGACATGTGTTCTTAACTAGTTTAACCTGTCGGACCATTCAACAGTGGTAGAATGTGTATATGGTTATCGTCGACTACGTGCAGTTGACTTTGTAAAATATGGATATTTGTCGATTCGTATTTTATTACTATAGCAACTTTTCTAACTGTGTGATTAGACAGTTGTGATTACGTAATGGCTAGTGATTTAGAATATTAATAGTTCCATTAGATTCGACCTGATTTGTTTGTGAAAAAGAAGATCAACGACCAACTAATGCAATACCGAATGACGACGTTGGTAATAAAGATTTCAACTTCTTAAAATTACAACCAAATATACAATAATTTTATTTATAATATCCACGGATCCGCGTGGATACACATATAAACGAAATAAATGAACACTAATACTAGATTCCTATATAGATACTTACAGTCATTGAGTTTAGTCAGTTGCTTCTCCTGTTCTTCCATTGTCCGCTGTAGTTGTTGCAGTGAGTTTTGGTAGTCGAGTCGCTGTCTTTCCACCGCGTCCTGAAGGCCGGAGATCGCCGTCAATACACGCGAGTCAAACTTCAAATACCACATGGTTACTGCAATCTCTCAAATGGTACAATATTAAACTAATTAATTTCAGGTCCTGAAGATTCAATATATTAACCTTCGAACGATCAGACCTGACAACGGAAAATGTCCAGCATTCAGCCTTCAGCGTTGTGCCTGGCGGTGAGTAATAAATACCATTGACACTGCACCAAGTTAAAACACGACGTCGCTGATAATTCAAAGGGTCTTGCCACATGAAATGATGAAATACATCCACTTCGAAGCAAATTTCTTCGAAATGCACCGAACGGAGAGATTCTGTTCTGCCCGTCCATGGTAATGGAATTGGCAATTGTTTCAGATCAGCCACTTCGGCTTCGCGGGTTCAGGTATATCTAACGGGACATTTTTAATTCGTATTACTGTAGTCGTATACCGAACAGTATATATGGCATATTGTACAGTCACGGTTTTACGGCAAATAATCTGTTGACAACAGCGGGCGGGCGGGCGGGCGGGCGGGCGGGCGGGCGGGCGGGCGGGCGGGCGGGCGGGCGGGCGGGCGGGCGGGCGGGCGGGCGGGCGGGCGGGCGGGCGCACACATATATCAAACCATGGCAACAACCCACTTTCAGTGATGTCCTACAAATATGCAACCGCCTTTCTACTTAAAGCTGACTCCCAAGCTGGTTTTCCCATGATGAATTCAGTTCTTTGAAACTGACTAAGTGATGTGTAAATCGTTTAACTAATGTATGCAACTATTTTAATAAAGAAACGCGGTTGCCTAAATTGTAAATGATCTCTAGCATAAACATCACACACGGAATGCGAGAAATGCAATTTGCAATAGGACAGTTCTTTTCATTTTCATTTTTCATATCCAAATTCAAGATCTTAAATTTCTTTTCGTCTGAAGTTCTTCAGTACCAATGACGGGTGACGGTGAAAGAAATGACACAAATATGAGTAGAAGAAGGAGAATATTTTGTGCCATAGGATGTTATGTCATTTCTCACGAAGACTCCGATAAAAAAGCGCGTGAGGTCATCAGGAAAAGACTGGGGAATGACAAGAAACTAAAGAAGAGAACCATCCCAATGTAGACATCATGGAACTTCTATAAATCACCTGGAGTGGATGGGATTCCTCCCAAATTACTATTGGAAATTGTAGAACAAATCAGCATACCGCTTGCAACAGTGTTCAATTTGTCATTAGAGGAGGGAATAGTTCCGTTAGAATGGAAAGAAGCAAACATTATACCATTATTTAAAAAAGGTTCGAGAAACAAATCAGAGAACTATAGTCCAGTGAGTTTAACATCGGTGATTTGCAAACTAATAGAAAGACTAATTAAAGATCACCTGGTTGATTTTCTTGTTAAAAATAAATTGATAAACCCATCTCAACATGGGTTTTTAAAAGCGAGGTCATGCTTAACAAATATGTTATGTTTTTTGGAAGATGTCACAAAGTGGCTAGATGAGGGATCACCAGTAGATATAATCTACTTAGATTTTTAAAAAGCCTTTGACAAAGTGCCACACCAAAGACTACTACTTAAACTAAAGGCCCATGGCATAGGAAATGGAATGATCAACTGGATAGAAAAATGGCTTATTGATAGAAGACAAAGAGTAGTAGTTGATGGGGAGGTTTCAAACTGGAAAGCGGTTTTGAGTGGAGTACCGCAGGGATCAGTACTGGGACCTATTTTATTCTTAATATATATCAATGATTTGGATGATGACATAACAAGCAAGGTGTTGAAGTTTAAAGTTAAAAGTGATGCAGATAGACAGTATTTACAATATGATCTTAATAAGTTGATAGAATGGTCTGAGAAGTGGCAAATGCTGTTTAATTTTGGAAAGTGTAAGTGCCTTCACACAGGACATGGGAATGAAGATGCACAATATACAATGGGTGATACTGTACTAAATACTACCTTAAAGGAAAAGGACTTAGGGTTAACTATTAGTGCTGACATGAAGGTATCAGAGCAGTGTGGAATTGCAGCAGCGAAGGGAAACCAAATTCTTGGATTAATTAGGCGAAATATAGTGTACAAAGAAAAAGAACTAATAATACCGCTGTATAAAACAATAGTTAGGCCTCACTTAGAATATTGTATACAAGCATGGAGGCCATATCGCAAGAAGGATATTGATATGCTAGAAAGAGTACAAAGGAGAGCAACCAAAATGATACCAAAACTCAGGAATATTAGTGATGAAATGCGTCTAAAAGAATGTGGTTTAACAACACTAGAAACCAGAAGATTGAGAGATCAGATTGAGGTGTTTAAAATATTGAATGGATATGAAAATATTGACAGAAATATTTTTTTCACAGTCAAGGAAGAGAGAAGGACTAGAGGACATGGAGTTGCATTAGCAAAGAAGCAGTGTAGACTAGATATTAGAAAATTGTCATTTTCACAAAGAACAGTAAACGAATGGAACGGATTATCAGCTGATTGTATAGGAGCTAGTAGTGTTAATATATTTAAAAATAAAATCGACATATACCTAAGACGGGCGGGGTATACTTAGATAGATAGGTTGGACTCTCGATAAGCCAAATGGCTTCCTAGTCCACCTGCCATCTAGAGTTGAATCTCTAGGTGGCAATCTTGTTAAATCTTGTTAAATCTTGTTAAACACTGGCCATTTTGTGTGTACTGGGGGGGGATAGCTAAGCACGATGGTGGAAGTGTTGACAACATTTCTAAGAATGGTTACCGTTAGGCATGCTTCTTCTTTCCTTCCTTGTGACGGTTGAGCGACGATCATTGATGCGTGACAGGGCACATCCTTTCAAGACCATCTTTACAGTGGCCAGTAAGACAAATGCAACCATGCATGACAGGACATATCTCATTAACAGCATGTCTACAGCTTTTCTTCTCCTTATACATATCACTCTCGCTAACACTGCCTCTATCCCTTCAGTGTATATGTCTCTTTCTCAGTCTCTGCCTGTATGTCGTCTGTCTATCTCTATCTCGTCTCCATGCGTGGCATTGTCACTGTGTCTGTCTCTCAGTATCTTTTTCATTCTCTTTTTCATTCCGTCTCCGTCTCCGTCTCCGTCTCCGTCTCCGTCTCCGTCTCCGTCTCCGTCTCCGTCTCCGTCTCCGTCTCCGTCTCCGTCTCCGTCTCCGTCTCCGTCTCCGTCTCCGTCTCCGTCTCCGTCTCCGTCTCCGTCTCCGTCTCCGTCTCCGTCTCCGTCTCCGTCTCCGTCTCCGTCTCCGTCTCCGTCTCCGTCTCCGTCTCCGTCTCCGTCTCCGTCTCCGTCTCCGTCTCCGTCTCCGTCTCCGTCTCCGTCTCCGTCTCCGTCTCCGTCTCCGTCTCCGCCTCCGTCTCCGCCTCCGCCTCCGCCTCCGCCTCCGCCTCCGCCTCCGCCTCCGCCTCCGCCTCCGCCTCCGCCTCCGCCTCCGCCTCCGCCTCCGCCTCCGCCTCCGCCTCCGCCTCCGCCTCCGCCTCCGCCTCCGCCTCCGCCTCCGCCTCCGCCTCCGCCTCCGCCTCCGCCTCCGCCTCCGCCTCCGCCTCCGCCTCCGCCTCCGCCTCCGCCTCCGCCTCCGCCTCCGCCTCCGCCTCCGCCTCCGCCTCCGCCTCCGCCTCCGCCTCCGCCTCCGCCTCCGCCTCCGCCTCCGCCTCCGCCTCCGCCTCCGCCTCCGCCTCCGCCTCCGCCTCCGCCTCCGCCTCCGCCTCCGCCTCCGCCTCCGCCTCCGCCTCCGCCTCCGCCTCCGCCTCCGCCTCCGCCTCCGCCTCCGCCTCCGCCTCCGCCTCCGCCTCCGCCTCCGCCTCCGCCTCCGCCTCCGCCTCCGCCTCCGCCTCCGCCTCCGCCTCCGCCTCCGCCTCCGCCTCCGCCTCCGCCTCCGCCTCCGCCTCCGCCTCCGCCTCCGCCTCCGCCGCCGCCTCCGCCTCCGCCTCCGCCTCCGCCTCCGCCGCCGCCTCCGCCTCCGCCTCCGCCTCCGCCTCCGCCTCCGCCTCCGCCTCCGCCTCCGGACGGAAGGACGGAAGGACGGAAGGACGGAAGGACGGAAGGACGGAAGGACGGAAGGACGGAAGGACGGAAGGACGGAAGGACGGAAGGACGGAAGGACGGAAGGACGGAAGGACGGAAGGACGGAAGGACGGAAGGACGGAAGGACGGACGACGTAACGGACGGACAATATTAGTAATATGATTTTAAATTACTGTTATGGCACTGAGTAGAATATTCAGGATATCTCCGTTGTTAAGTTACCTAGTCTCTCCCTGTGACACCCGCTACTGGTCTCGTATTGTCTCATATCATGACTTCGTACGAGCGGAGAGGGGTAAGTCGGATTTCCCACTGTTGGTCTGACACACGTGATATGGAATGACGGGGAAGCGGGGTCTTTTGACGAGTGTTTGCTGCGTTAGACATTTTACCTCTCTTCCGCAAACAATCGACTTGCATCCTTTGACGTGTTTCTAACATTAATACAAGGGTAACAACCTCTCTGCAAACTCTTTCCCTCACTTCCGACGCGTATGAAAAAAACGGTATCGGTTAAGTTATAAAGCATAATATTAACTTATTAATTGGAACGCAAGGGCCGTAATTTTGAAAAGTAAAACCAGAGCTATTAAATAGGATCCGGGGCATTCCCTCGGTGGAACCAAGCGTTCAATCATGGACGTCTTATCGTTCAGTACGATATATGTTTGAAGTTTTTATCCCATCCATGTGAGGGCTCTGTGTGATGAAGAGACCCAGCTGGGATGTGTTAGCTCTGGTAACACACGAGTAACGTAATGCAAACTCTCGGGGTTTTTGCGACATTTTCAGACCCAATAAGATCTACTAAAGTGAATAAATAATGAATGAATAAATCATATTGTGTTTGTGTATGTATGTGAATGTATGCATGTGTCTTCAATAATTTATTGCTAAATAGTGATATTTCAATACCTGCAGTTAGTAACATAATTATGGTTGTAGTGTGTGTGTGTGTGTGTGTGTGTGTGTGTGTGTGTGTGTGTGTGTGTGTGTGTGTGTGTGTGTGTGTGTGTGTGTGTGTGTGTGTGTGTGTGTGTGTGTGTGTGCGTGCGTGCGTGCGTGCGTGCGTGCGTGCGTGCGTGCGTGCGTGCGTGCGTGCGTGCTGTGTGTGTGTGTGTGTGTGTGTGTGTGTGTGTGTGTGTGTGTGTGTGTGTGGTGTGTATATGTGTGTGGCGTGTGTGTGGTGTGTGTGGAATGCGTGTGTGTGGTGTTTGTGGCGTGTGTGATATGTATGTATGTGTGTGTATATATGTGTGTGTGGGTGTGTGGGTGTGGTGTGCGTGTGTGTGGTGTGTGGTGTGTGGTGTGTGTGGTGTGTTTGTGGTGTGTTTGTGGTGTGTGTGTGTGTGTGTGTGTGTGTGTGTGTGTGTGTGTGTGTGTGGCGTGCGTGTGTGTATGTGTGTATGTGTGTGGTGTGTGGTGGTGCGTGTGTGGTGTGTGGTGTGTGGTGTGTGGTGTGTGGTGTGTGGTGTGTGGTGTGTGGTGTGTGGTGTGTGGTGTGTGGTGTGTGGTGTGTGGTGTGTGGTGTGTGGTGTGCGGTGTGCGGTGTGCGGTGTGCGGTGTGCGGTGTGCGGTGTGCGGTGTGCGGTGTGCGGTGCGCGGTGCGCGGTGCGCGGTGCGCGGTGCGCGGTGCGCGGTGCGCGGTGCGCGGTGCGCGGTGCGCGGTGCGTGCGGTGCGCGGTGCGCGGTGCGCGGTGCGCGGTGCGCGGTGCGCGGTGCGCGGTGCGCGGTGCGCGGTGCGCGGTGTGCGGTGTGCGGTGTGCGGTGTGTGTATGATGTCAGTTAATGTGTGTGTATGTGGTCGTACTAAGCCTAGTAGACTTGTGCGTACAACTATTGTTTCATGATCCTACAGCATTGGACGCTTTCAAAACAAGCCATTATCTTCAATTCACGGGCACGTAAGATCCAATATCTAAACAACGTAACATAATCTCTGTACTGAATCAAGAATGCGTTACTCATATTTCACAACCCAAGACCGTCTTGCCGACCTAGAGACAACCTCTTAAGATATGGCGAACTCATTTATCTTGAAATGATTCACTCTTACACCCCACACATCCTGCGGTAAGTTGGATTGTTTTGTTACATTCGTTCCGTGTCCGCCGCGAGGGAAAGTAGACCACAGTCCCGAGATAGTTCTCAAAATAAGTGGACCGTGACGAACAAAAATAGCTCGCTAAATAAGCCGAGCCAATGTAGGCCGCTCGCCATTTGAGCGTGCTGGCGCCGGTCACCGCTGGTTCAGACACAAGCGTCCTCGTGTTATGTTGCGGCTGACGGGTCTGACTGTGCTATCGCCTGTATGGTCGGCGAGATGATATCGTTGGCACGGTGGCTATGTTCTTGATTCAAGGCAAAAATTAGTGAGGAAGTTAGTGGTGACTTCAGCTGTCCAGTTGGAATAATACGCGTGAATAATTTGGATTGGATTTGCCTGCGTTGTATCACAGAAGGCAACAGAGAATTGCCGTTAGTTTGTTGCACCTGTTTCAGTAATCGCCGATTTCTCCAGCTTTTGTCGTCAGTCTGTGGCACAGTTATTCGGTACAGGTGCTCCCGGTGTATGTCGCTGTGTCACGCTTGAGTGGTCACCAATAACCCCGATGAACTTCCTGTTGCCAGCTATCGGCAAACGAGCGTGCTGATTAGATTTGGGGACCGTTTCATGAAGATATTTATTACGTTGTTATCATACCAGGCGATCCAATTCAATTCATATACTGATATTAGAAATTCGTGGTATACTTTATTCTGGCTTAGTTTTCGAGGTACACATAATTATGTTATATTTCTAGAAATGTTGTTCAACATCTCACCTGCATTATAAAAAAATCAATACAATGACAGTTTATTGTATTTAACACATATATAACGTAGTACATATAAGTAAGTAGTACATGTGAATTATTAATTAAAATATGTTTTCTTTCTTAGTCATTATTAAAAATGTCTAATATAATGTTAATTATAAATGTAGCCGTTGTATAATATACATACGTACAAATACAGTTTACCCAGATAATAAATCGTTTCAAACAGCAGCGATTGGACAAGAGCAAAACCTTTTCATGATTTGCCCGAATCATTTGCACGCTGTTGGATAACACTTTAACAGAATTGAAAATGTTAATACCAACGTTAATATCTTGTAAGCATGTTTTTAGGCAAAACATATACAACTCCGGTTGACATCCTTCATAAACAATACATCGTTGTTCTCAGAAGGTACACAAACACACACAAACATATATATATATATATATATATATATATATATATATATATATATATATATATATATATATATATATGTGTGTGTGTGTTGAATCATGGGCAAATTTGTTCACTCTACAATGTACAAGTTCATCACGAATTATTAATTATATATATATATATATATATATATATATATATATATATATATATATATATATATATATATATATATGTGTGTGTGTGTGTGTGTGTGTGTGTGTGTGTGTGTGTGTGTAGTTTTCGCGTAGTAATTGTAAGCTTCAAAGATAAGTCGAGATGAACAGGTCTGTCAGGAGTAAAGTGTAAACCGCGTTGACCAATCCTGATGATTTGATACTAAGCCATATGCGAACTTACCTTTTACTTTTATATATTCACGCATGCAAATGTTCACATTTACAATGCATATTCCCTTAATATCAACCACCAATTGATGAACTTAACCTGAACAATCGAACCGTACTTCCTACATGTAACAGCCAACCATTCACGTGAGTATGCAAAGTACAACTAGTCAGGTTTGTCTTTGCTCAAAGAAAAACATACAAAACCGTATGCTAGATCAAATGATCCTCACCAAAACATACGCAGCAACCTAAACTGATATGGAATGTATTAATATATAAACTAAAATAAAAACTGAATAATAAAACAGATGAATAAGTTAATAAGTAAAGTAGTTATTAAATACTACTTTAAAGAAAAACTATAGTATTACGGTTAAAACAATTTCATGTTACATATATACTACAAATAGTCGACATATTACATATTCACTACAAGCAGTTGACATGTTACACACTACAAGTAGTCGACATGTTACAAACTACAAGTAGTCGACATATTACAAACTACAAGTAGTCGACATGTTACACACTACAAGTAGGCGACATGTTACACACTACAAGTAGTCGACATGTTACACACTACAAGAAGTCGACATGTTACACACTACAAGTAGTCGATATGTTACACACTATAAGTAGTAGACATGTTACATATTACAAGAAGTCGACATGTTACACACAACAAGTAGTCGATATGTTACAAACTACAAGTAGTCGACATGTTACACACTACAAGTAGTCGACATATTACAAACTACAAGTAGTCGAAATGTTACACACTACAAGTAGTCGATATGTTACACACTATAAGTAGTAGACATGTTACACACTACAAGAAGTCGACATGTTACACACTACAAGTAGTCGATATGTTACATGCTACAAGTAGTCGACATGTTACACACTACAAGTAGTCGACATGTCACACACTACAAGTAGTCGACACATTACACCCTACAAGTAGTCGCAAAGACGGACTTAACAATGTGTGTTTTTAAATTGTACAGTACATCAGATCCGGCAGCTGTGAAAATGTCTGCAGCAGCAACATTTCGAAGTGGTCGACCGTGTACTGATCTTGTATATTAGATGATACTTGTGGAAATGTCGACGTTACTGTCTGTGGTTATCCATGGCGCTGCGGTTGCCGTCGACAAACATATGCAGCGATGACAGATGTAACAGTCGACTACGGGGTATGTCAAGGCGTCTGTTGTCTTTGTTGCTGTTGTAGTAGGTGTCGCTATAGTTAATATCATGGCAGTTACCGTAGAGGTTGATGGAAACGCTACTATTTTTGAGAGACCGATAATTTCTTCACATCCAAATCCTAGTTGTCGTATTGTTTGCCGTAAACGCTAGTATTCTTAATCTGTTTTTTCTAACTCGACACTGATATTCTCCACATCCAGGTCGTTATCCTTGAAGAAGGCTGTTTTGTTTGCTGCCTTTTTGAGTTCGTTCTGCACAATACGTCCAAGGTTACCCCGGTCGACGGATTGTCCGTTCGCTTTCGCTTTCTCTTTCATATTCGCAGTATTGAAAGACAGTTCACCTTCTGTGAGTAGGAAGGGGTCTGGCGAGCTGTAGAAGTGCGGCCTGGAAATAGTTGAAAATCATTCAGACTATTGCACGCTCATATCTAGTTGAACATTAATGTGTTGCATCTACAAATAAACGTGATTATAGTACACAGTCTATAAGCCGCTCATGGTGATGTTGGTGATCTGTGTGAGTTCATGTGTTTGTTTATATGTGCGTTGTTATGTGTATTTTTGTGTATACATGCATGTGTGTGTGTTTCTATATATGTTTCTGTGCGAGTGAGTGAATTATTGAGAGAGTGGGTGTATGGTATGTGTGTGTAAATATGTGTGTGTGTGTGTGTGTGTGTGTGTGTGTGTGTGTGTGTGTGTGTGTGTGTGTGTGTGTGTGTGTGCGTGTGTGTGAGTGTGTGTTTTGTTGTTGTTGGCTTGTGTGCAAGTGTAAGTATGTTTATATGTTTGTGTGTATGTGTCCGTGTGTGTTGATGGCGGTGGTGTTGCTTCCGACACTATTCTGATGACGGAGGAGGTTGCAATGTTGGTGATGAAGATGGCCAATGGTGATGATAGAGGCGGTGGTGATGATGGCTGCGGGCGCAGAAGTGATGGTTGTGCTGGTGACGATTGTCACTGTGATAGCAGTGTTGGTGGTCTTGGTGACGAGCTTAGTATTGCTACTTACCAAAAATGTAAAACTTCACATCCGTTCATTGTGTCGCTAAAGGTCTCCTTCATCTACAGAACATATATGTTGCTATTAGTTATTCTGAAACGTCAAACATTTACTGAATATATGAAGTAGCATATTTTACGGTAATAATATTACCGCAGCCGTTAATATTATTATAATATACAATAAAATATGCCTAATACATTAGTTTTTTTTTACAGAGTTTTGTAATTTCTTAGAACAACTCAATTATTTATTATTGTTATTAATATTATTTACACTTTCGCGTTGCAGACGTGATTATTTTGATCATGTCCGTTTCGGTTGTGCCATTCCATACCACGACTGCTATATATATAGGTAAATATATATATATATATATATATATATATATATATATATATATATATATATATATATATATATATATATATATATATATATATATATATATATATAGTGAGATATTATAATACAAGTTGCTCTCGTGGCTGGTTTTCGTCGAGTATCTTCTATAACTTTTAAGTTAGTACTCTCGTGAATACTTTACATATATATGTTTTGTAATAGACATATTGGTCTATAATTATTTTATGTTTTATATTTCTCATCTTGAGGATTATCACCATCTTTCATGTTGTGGGTATTCATCTTTCTAATAAGCTTTTAGTGTATAGCTTAGTACGTGTTTTCGATATGGTATCTTCTCGTGGTTTCAATATATCGATGTTTATATGGTCGTTGCCTGTTGCTGCCCATTTTTCATATCTCTTAGTCCTGCCTCCACCTCCCATGTTGGTATATCTGGTACTTATTTCGGGTCAGTGTGGATTGTGGTACTCTGTTCACTGTCGTATAGCTCGATGTAGAATTCCTCTAATTGTTTCTGAGTATATTGTTATTGATGCATAAGCTGTGTTGATTCAGCTGGTAGCGTTTTTCTGTGCACTGACCAAGTTCTGCTACTATGGGGCTGATGCCATATATGGTCTTTCCATGTCCTGTTTATGAGAAAGCCTACTCCTGCTTGGCCGTTGTTTTTCTAAGAAATGGCATGACAGATGGCCGATTTGTAAGGACATGAACCATTCCTCCGTCTTCTCACTTCTCCCACCTGGTTTCCCTATGTCTATCTGGTTTATTTTTCGTGTTTATAATCTATCATACAACTGAGCGATCTAGACGAAAGTGGAGGAAGAGAAATTGTCCAAGCTTCGAAATAATAAAGAAATTATTCACATAAGAACCCTATCGAGTGGGTGTAGATGTTCTTACTACTGAGCTACCGCGCTCCACTCGTACATCTCGTCAAAGTCCGACTCACCGCTTCACAGTAGTCTCTCGCTCTGTTTTCATAAGTTGATGAATGTGGGTAATACAGGTCGTTCTCCCATGACATTCGCTTCAAATGTAGGTTCACATTGTACTTGACTGAAAAAAATGTATGTGTAGCGGATTTGTGTACATACACAGAAAACATCCTCTGCTCTGCTACCCACTATGAATTATGTACGTTGTTTTACCTTTGTTTTTATTACACTTTCTGTGTTATTTAATTCCAAAACAAAGCAAACTCTGACATTAAACACTATACATACAATTTTTTAACACATTGTTTTCAACGATGAATGCTTTATATAACTGTATATATGCTGTATATAACCCTCATAGTAATAACATACTTGTGATTCTATTATGTCGTAGGAATACCAGTGTTTTTTTACAACAATTGATGAAGAATACGTCAGGTCTGTAGTTGCTTCCAGCTTTACTTACAAAATCACGGCATATGCCATTCACACACATGTCAGACACATTGCGTCAAACTAATTTTAATAAGTTCCCAAATAACATACGATTAAATAAGCTTATATAGCTAGTCACTACGCAAGAAGCACAGTGCTTAGGGAATAGTTGACGTACGCCCTTGACAAATAATACTTGACACATTAGCTTCACCTGGTAAAATGCACAGAACATTTTATGTATTTAAGTAATATCTGAGCATCTATGTCGTTGGGTTATAAGTCAGCTAGTGTCACAAATATACTATATTCATTCACAGTTCATTTTCGTGAATATGTTTGACGCAAACTAACAAAATAACAGACTTAGGCGGATATTACCCCTTATGAGTCAATTATGTGATTATATAAAATATACGTCCTATAAATACAAATAACGTTTGGTGTGACACACCTGTGTCTGGCGTCTCCTCGGTGGAGACTGAAGAGTCGTGTAGGAAGTCAACGTTGCTGCTCTCGATCGTTGTCTGGATGTAGGCGTATATTTTCTCAGATGCGGTGTCCTCCACCACATCCTTCAACTTCTTCCAGAGGAAATCAAGGGACGACACCACTTCAACGCTTCCGTAACTGGCGAAAACAACATCCTGCTATTCAAAGCGTTAACTTTTGTATTTTAATATGAGAAAGCTAAATATTCCGACTGTTAAATATAATTCGCTGATTGACTTTCTATCATGTAAAATGGTAAATGATGGCCACAACCATCACTCAGTCGCATAATCTACACTTTCGTTGTCCAGCAAGATATATGGCACATACATTGTGCTAATCGAAGAGCTGGTGTCTTTTTTCTTTCTTTGAATTGTTTGATGGGCATTTGTCGGTCATCTTGTTGATGAGATGGTCTGTCCGTGGCCAGGCAGACCGTGCCGGGTCACCACCTTACTGGTCGGGGTCTACCCGGCTTGAGGCGGGCCGTAGCTGACCAGTGGGACACGATGATCGCTTTCACCTTCGGAGACAACCCATATAATCCGTTCTCTATGCCAATTGGGTTGGGATTATAAATCGTGACAGGTCATCAGATAATCCCTTTCTGCCTCACTGGTGTTGTTCACACGAATGCAAAGCCATATATCTGGCATCAGCTCAACTGCACGAGATGCCAGTAAGAAGATGGGTTGAGACCAGGCCGCCTATGGAACTCCTCATCATTTGTCTCTTAGGGTGTAACCCTTAGATCAGTTACGTATCAAGGACACCGGGTAAAATCTGCCCTGTACAATTTCTCGTAGGTGGGGTTTGGCGCAGTACAGTGGCAGGACGTATTCACATGCCGGTACGCCCTACACAATCATACACCTCTGCAAACTTAGGTTGCGCTGGTATTTTGTCTATAGAGAGGCTATGTTCCATCAGGCTCTAAGAGGCTTCAACTTGCGGGAAACGTTTCGAGAATATCAAACACAATGTAGCGGACATAACGTCGTCTACATACAATTAGTTACATCTAGCATCTCATACTGTTAGCATAATTTAATCTCTTACCTCAGTTGATAAACCATACATTTGACAAGAATGCCATCGAAAGCCTTTGTCATCTGAAAGAACATCATTATTAAAAATAACATTGTGTGTATATACGTGTGTGTAAGTGTTCATGTAAACATGCGTGCACTGTTCGTTTTAGTGTATACTCTTGTACGTTCTATGTATGCACAGCTGCAAATTTGTAGGTCACAATTTAGGCACACCAACATGCATTCATATATGTAGGAACGTATTTTTATATATATATATATATATATATATATATATATATATATATATATATATATATATATATATATATATATATATTTTATAACACTTCCGTGTATGTTTTATGATAATATTTGGTTGGTATATTGTTAAAATGTATTCTAACTCGAACATTCAGAATATTTGCTTTTATATTTATGGATGCTAGAACATTATATAAACAGGTTTCTCAGTTTACGTATGACCTTGCAGAAATCAATAAATAGACACTTACGGCATCACAGTATTTCTTCTGCATATACTTGAAGTCCGCACTGTCCGTGTCCCTCATTTCGGCAACAAAGTTCTCTTGAGGTAGCTTCACTTTTACGTCGTAGGTCACTGAAAAGGTAAAAGGTAAAGCTACGGCTAAGGCTGATAACTAAAAATTGTATATATATATATATATATATATATATGTATGTATGTATGTATGTATGTGTGTGTGTGTGTGTGTGTGTGTGTGTGTGTGTGTGTGTGTGTGTGTGTGTGTGTGTATGTATGTATGTATGTATGTATGTATGTATGTATGTATGTATGTATGTATGTATGTATGTATGTATGTATGTATGTATGTATGTATGTATGTATGTATGTATGTATGTATGTATGTATGTATGTATGTATGTATGTATGTATGTATGTATGTATTGTATATATGTATGTATGTATGTATGTATGTATGTATGTATGTATGTATGTATGTATGTATGTATGTATGTATGTATGTATGTATGTATGTATGTATGTATGTATGTATGTATGTATGTATGTATGTATGTATGTATGCATGCATGCATGCATGCATGCATGCATGCATGCATGTATGTATGTATGTATGCATATATGTATATAATTATGTATAAATATATAGTTAGACTTGTTACAGACTTGTAGACATCATGTCGAAGAGATGAGTGGATATGTTTGCGTTTTTTTAAATTCAGCTTCGCAGCTTTAAGTCAGAGTTCGGTAGATCTAGTTTTAGTTCCTTATCAAATAAACTGCAATTGCACGATGATATGTACAGTTAATACGCAATAAGCATGGCAATTGTTAAAATTCAATATGTTACACAAATGAAAACCTGGTAATTAAGGTTCTTACTAATTAAGACATAAACAATGGCAGGTTTTGACGAACAGTTATTGTTACACTAACCGAAAAACGGTCGTTAATTAGAGCAATTAACCTAATAACCCAAGTAACCCAAGCAATGTCTGTTTTGACATCATGACCCCCGTAGCGCCACTTAGTGTCCAGTGTCACCTTTATATAATAAAGCAATAGCGAGACAGTTTTTATATTCTGAACATTGTTGAAGCAAGAATTCCGGTGAGTGTTACGTGATTTAATTATTTTATAACTGTGGCTATATTTGTATGAAATATATGCCAGACAACCATAGTATACGTTACGGTGAGTGTGGATACTTACCTGCAAAAGGCGCCAGTTGGATTGCGGGTTTGGCGATCTGTTCATTGCTATTCTCAATCTAATCTTTTATGTAGTTGATGTAATCGTAAATGTTCGGACGTTCAGACAGTTTGCTCTGCTTTTTCATATCAATCGTCAAATCGTTCATGTCGAACTCCACACAACAAGGTTTCCTTTACTTCCTTTACTGTATGAAATACGTAGTTGTTACTCAATATGTCATCTGTGATGTTTTATTATTCGAATGTAAACACGTACGTTTAGCTGTGTGATTGACTTCTTTCTGTGGAAGTGATAATAATCCGTAAAATCTTAAGTCAACCGTTTATCAAAATGTTTTGTTTTCTCTGCCTCAGATATAATACATAATGTTAGTCAATTTATAATACAGACATACAGCGGAAAGACGGATAGACGGACAGACGGACAGACGGACAGACGAACAGACGAACAGACGAACAGACGAACAGACGAACAGACGAACAGACGAACAGACGAACAGACGAACAGACGAACAGACGAACAGACGAACAGACGAACAGACGAACAGACGAACAGACGAACAGACGAACAGACGAACAGACGAACAGACGAAAAGACGAACAGACGAACAGACGAATAGACGAATAGATGGACAAACGGACAGACAGACAAAGAGCAGAAAGATAGAAAGAACAAGTCAATTTTTTTAATTTGGAATGTGTCCGTTTTCATTACAACATTTCATCATTTCTGAAAATCATGTGTTGGTAGTCTGCAGAATCAGTTGACGTTTTTGGAAACAAGAAGAAAGCGTCGACTTTCAAGGAGTGTTGCCGTCAGTCCCGTCACTTACACAATACAGCCTTTCCACAGTGTTTATAAATTACCTAGTAAATAATTGTTTACAGTTTCAACGATTCGCCTTGATATGACTCACTATGCTGACAATATTTCTTGATACTCAAACACAATTCGACTTAGGACATGTCAACTATGCAATGACGGCTCATACAATTGGCATAGTGGAAACTCTTACCTCAGTCGATGAATCTTACAATTGAGGAGAGTTCCACCGAAGACGTTCATCATCTTAAAACACAAAATACCCAAAACATTGTTCATGTTCACGTGTTTTCGTTAGCACTTGTGCATGTCTGCACAACTATACAAGTAGATAAGTACGTTAGTATTCGTCTGCAACTGCTTCAGATGAAATGATAATAATAATGACGTCTTAAGCGTTAATGGCGCGACAAAAACAAAGGGATTAATCAATCTCGTAATTGTATGACAATGCGCGAGTCGTCGACGGATGGATGAAGGTGACAGGAATCTAAGGAGGACAGGAAGCTTTAAACAGGCATGTTTTTAAACACCTGCAAAACGAAAGTACTTCCCCTTCTAACACAACACTGGCAGGAAGCGAATTCTACCGAGTTGGTGCAGCAACAGAGAAAGCTCGGGTTCCAACTTTTCGTAGCTGCTTGAAATGTCTTGCTGGAGTGAGCATCGTATTGATGTGTTGATGAGACGGGATGATAATATACTGTACAACTCTTGAAGATAATGTGGAACAAGCATTTCCGCAGGAGCCAATGCAGTGATTTCATAACCGGGACCGAGCGATAAAAATGAGGAAAATGCGTGACTCCCCTTGGTATTTTTTTTTAGCAAGTTGAAGTTTTGCTATATCCTTGTTTGAAGTATTGTAAAAGACGGAAGTGCAGTAGTCATGTATGCTGCTTACTAGAGCTGTTGCAATGGTTTTGCTTACGAATAGTGATATATACTGGCGAATACGGCGAAGATTGCGGATATGGTAAAAACAGTAGAACAGAAAATATCTTACGTCATAACAGTGATACCCCTGCATGTCCAGGTATTCCTTACTATATTCACTTTCCCAGTTTGTGTCAAGCCACGGTAATGGACGTGTCACCTTCACATTGTAGGTCACTGCAAAGTCATAGCTCGGTTTTCATAGCGTTCGTTTTGTTTGCTGATAATTATCTGACTAAGATATTATTTAATATATTTTTTGAGAATCAAATACGTTTACCGAGGAAATGTCTTACAATTATTTTCGCACATCGCGACGGACACAGGAGCTACCCGGGACGTGCGCAGATGTAAAACAATAATAATAATAGTAATACATAATAATAATAATAATAATAATAATAATAATAATAATAATAATAATAATAATAATAATAATAATAATAATAATAATAATAATAATAATAATAATAATATAATAATAATAATAATAATAATAATAATAATAATAATAATAATAATAATAATAATAATTACTATTATTATTAAAATAAAAATAAAAATAAAAATAATAACAATTCCAATAATAGTAGTGGTAGCAATACACGTAGATGAATAGTCGGGAGAATGGGACCGTCCACGTAGTAGCTGTAATACACGGATCATGGTAGGGTACCGCTGATCAGAAACAAAGGGGACAAACAGATTATTATTTCCGACTCACTGCAGCTTTAATTTACAAAAACCCAACTTCACCTGGACATGGAGCGTCGCCTTTCACTGAAACAACAAATACAACTGTTCACGTTTTGCTGATTCATACTGCCAACGATACGATAATTGTATCATTGTAAATGTTACCATTTTATTATGCAATCAACTCATTGAAATATTAACGCCCTGAGAATATTTAAAACAAATTACATAAATATATATTAAACATTTGATGTGTTGGGAATTCTGAATCAGGCCTTTACATCACGTGGTTACATAATCAGGTTACATCACGTGGTGTTTTGTCTAACTATGTCCATCATCATCTTCAATATGAAGCTTTAGTCTCGTGGCTGAGCGAAAACTTCTATTTTCACATTTGCCAAAATTGCGCTAACCTCTGTCAGATGGTGTTTTTTCTCCCAATATTCGAGTAATTCGTCTCTCCACCATCTAGCTTCCCTGACACTAGATAGTTTCCCGTCGTAAGGTTTTCAGCATGTGAAAAGTATGCAGTGTAACAGCAAAATAAGATATCGTACGTACTTTATTCTGAAACTTTCTGCAGTGAAGAAATACTCACAAAAGAACCAAAGAGCAGCACCACTTAACGCCAAACCCAAGAGTATCATGCAAATGCTGGTTCCGACAAGAAGCCGAATCTTGTTAGTGTATTCCCGGCGTCCACTGTCGTTATTGCTCGCACTTCCGGTCTCGTAGGGCGAACTGCAGTAAAAGCGTCATAAAAGCGAGAATGTTTCGTATGTTACACTGAGGTATGTGTATGTGTATGTGTGTGTGTGTGTGTGTGTGTGTGTGTGTGTGTGTGTGTGTGTGTGTGTGTGTGTGTGTGTGTGTGTGTGTGCGTGCGTGCGTGCGTGGCGTGCGTGCGTGCGTGCGTGCGTGCGTGCGTGCGTGCGTTGTGTGTGTGGTTGTGTGTGGGTGTGTATGAGTGAGGGTGGATGTGTTTGTAAGTGCGCGTGCGATTGCGAGTGCGCATGCCCCTGTGATATGTTATACGCTTTGCCTCAATTGCGATAAGTAGCAGTGTAATTATGCAATTACTAAGACAGTGTACATTGGTTCTATCAGTGTCAGTGCTCACAAGCCGTGTCCTTGTGAAACTCCTCGTCCATTGCCGTGTCCTTGTGAAACACCTCGTCCATTGCCAGGTCCTGTCCTGGCCGGGTCAGGCGCCGTTCGTCGGTCTTCATCCAAAGTCATGTACACATTGTCCTCTCCCGGTACATACTCTACCCTTGCGTACGTGTCGTCACTGGTTAGCGGTGGACGTTTGGAGGTAGGCCCGTTGTTTGGTCTACGCCCGGGGACTTGTCGTGACCCTCTTTGCGGCTTCGCCCTCGTTGCAGAGGCCATTCTACGAGACCTGTGCACACGTCCAAGTGGATTCTCCTGCTCTGTGAAACACACCTACAATATGTCCGGTGAACATGTCACACTGAGAGTTGTCGTCAGGTTGTTGCTCCTGAGTTCTTCGGCGTTTGACGCGTGTGTAGCAATGTTGGTCTACACAGGTGCTCCCGATAACAGTCGCGCCTTGAATATGTCTCTGTGTCACTTTTCAATGGTCACCAATGACCCCAGTGAACTTCCTCTTGCCGGCTATTGGCAATTGAACTTA
Source organism: Ridgeia piscesae (assembly GCA_025642075.2). Classification (NCBI taxonomy): domain Eukaryota; kingdom Metazoa; phylum Annelida; class Polychaeta; order Sabellida; family Siboglinidae; genus Ridgeia; species Ridgeia piscesae. The sequence continues at coordinate 29,309 of JAODUO010001985.1, read as the reverse complement.
TCGATTAGATTTGGGGACCGTTTCATTAATACTCTTATGTTATTATTATAACACGGGGTTGTACCAATTCAAATGCAAAACGAAATTTCTTCCGTATTTAGTTCTATATAGCACTTGCCTTATATTCAAGGCAGAAATCCCGGATCCTATCTGAATTCTCTTTTGTATTTATGATATGTAGGTATTATATATATATATATATATATATATATATATATATATATATATATATATATATATATATATATATATTATTTATATATACAATCACCACAAAAACACATGCAGATACACACATACACACACGCGCATTCATACACACACCCCCACATACACAAACACACATACTAACACACGTACATTCATACATTCAAATTCACATACACACAAGTTCTTACACACACGTACTTACACACGCGTACATACACACGCGCACACACGCACACACGCACACACACACACACGCACACACGCACACACGCACCACACACGCACACACGCACACACGCACACACGCACGCACACGCACGCACGCACACACACACAACCACCACACCACACACACACACACACACACACACACACACACACACACACACACACACACACACACACACACACACACACACACACACACACACACACACACACACACACACACACACACACACACACACACACACACACACGTTCACCACTATCACAATTTTTTATGACCTTGCTGTGTAAGACAGCTGTATCCACGGCTCTGTTGTGTTACAAGACGTCGTGTGAATACATAAATATGTAAACATGTATGTATGCATGTATGCATGCAGCTAACCATTATTATTATAATAACGTGTATAGTGTTAATAAATGAGGCAAGACAAAGCGGTTGCACAATAATATTTAAGAAATCAAACGTGTGCGTGATTGCCCCACATAAACAACATAGCCTTCGATTGTTGTTTTACAAATTTTATTTGTTCTGCATATGTTCCTCACTGAAGGAATACAAATCATTGCTTATTGAGCGTAATATTCCAAGTTCACTAGCCATCGATTATCATTTCCGCATGCGTATCATGTGCCATTTGTGAAAGACGTCATATAGTAATAAAATGCGTATTAAAAGAAATCCGAATAAACGTTACGTTTCGGACCCATAGTGCGCATACATTATTATCAGTTCGTAAGGTGATTGTGCATAGATTGTTTGAAAGTCGCTTTGAAATTAATTTCGATATTTTTGGACCGACGACTAAACACTGAGCCAAACGTTTCAGCGTGGCATTCCACTGTTAAGTCAAAGAGTTTATTCAAACAAAGCAAACATGATATCTGCACAAGTATAATAAGTTGTTCAAATACAGAGTTTAATTACATAATATTATTACAGGCTATTATATATAAGCACATTTATAATTGTGTATATTATTTGTGTTTGCTTACTATTGAACATAATTATGTTCCTCTGCATTCGAACATAAAGTAATTATTATAAAATAGTTATGAGATATACACTCACGCACACACACGCACGCACACACGCACACACGCACACACACACACACACACACACACACACACACACACACACACACACACACACACACACTGATTCATTAATTAACTTAGGTCATGTTCCAGTAAGCGAAACGGTAGCATTTGATGGTTAAACTTCGCCCTTCACATTTTTTCATTCGTTATCTAGCGCCTACAAAGCAGGTTTAACTCATTTATAAAGATCAACTAAGCACATTGTAAACATGCCTTATCTATTATCTATATGTAATACAAATGACTTTTATGACAATGATGTGATTATTATTGAACATTTTAATTTCATTCTTCATCATAAAATGTGTATGTCTGCTGTAATTATAATGTGAAAACTTTCTAATTAACACGGCGTAGATACTACATTAAGCGTACTTGCAATATAATCACTAGAGACGTCACCGACTGACAGGATTTATTTGCTATATGCCATTTGTACAAGTATCTGTTTAAAAAATGTAAACGTAAACTAATGATATGCATTATATGTGTTCTAATGTAAACTGTTTATCGTTCATTTTCATTTTGCTAACTGAAACGCTTGAACAACATTGCCCAACGTATTTTTAAGTGATTGATCAAACTGTGACATCTTCGGCGCTGGTCGCTTCCACCACTTTCTAGTTGTAAACCTTCGAATTCGAATTGCCATTTCTGCGCGTAAAAAAGAATATGACTCCCTATTATATTTGGTAGGCGTAATACATGTCAACGAATAATTTGTATACGAGTTCGAAATATAAAAATGAAATTTAAACAAAACTATTCATAACTAACGAAACATTTCAAACGACATATTTCGGTAATGAGGTATAAACAATTTTTTTGATTTTCTTAACCAATTCCTGTGCATATGGGATTCATTTTGCTACACCGAGCAATTCAAATTGCCGAAGCCGCAGAAAAACCTCATTCGTAACTTTCTTTTTTGTGTATCTGTGTAGCGCGTAGGCCTACTTGCAAGTATGTTGTGCGAGCGGGCGTGCATGTATGGGATGTGGGTGTGGGTGTGTGCATGTGGTGCATATGGGCATGCTTGCATGAGTATTACCAGCAGTTCCGCTGTAGGCGCCAAATGAAACTCTTAAATTGTCGCTCTCTGAAGAAACCGCGAAGTTCTGGTAAATTGCAAATCTGCTGGCACTTGTGAAATCTTCCAAGTCGATACGAAGTGTGTAATGTCGCTGTGACGTCAGGTCATGCCACAGTTCATTGCCTGAAACAAGTTCTGTCCCCGTCTAATCTTTTCTTGCACGGTTGCGTAGCCGAATCTAGATAATCTTCAGAGTATCTTAAAGTAGTTACGAAAGGTTGTAGCGTTCTTTGACTCAGTGTTTGTCGATTCTGTTTTTGAAAACATTTAGTGAAGACCTGAGTATGATGTTTTCGGGTAGGGAGTTCCAGTCGTCGATAATTCTTGAACTGAATGAATGTCTTCTTAGCTGTGTTTTGGCTCTTTTTTTGGATATTTTCTGGTTATGTCCTCTGATGTTCTGCATTGTATGGGTAGTGAAAAGGAGGGTTTGGTTCAGACGGTCAATTTGTTGATTTATCTTATAAAGTTCGACCATGTCGCCTCGTCGTCGTCTATGGTGGAATGATAGTAGGTCTAGTGCTTTCAGGCGGTCTTCATATGGCTTGTTTTTTAGTGTGGGTACTAGTTTTGTGTCGCGGCGTTTGATATAGATAACATTTCCGTATTCGAGGTAGGGGCAGAAACGTGAACAATGTTGGAATCGTTGTTACATTCAGGCAAGTAAATGTTATCTTGATTAGTCCTATCATCCTTGTCGATTTATTGATGGCACTGTTAATATGGGGTTGGAACGTCAAGTCCTGTTCTCTTTGGACTCCGAGATCTTTTTCTGCTTCAGCACTGCATCGGAAACGACATTATTCGTGAAAGGTTGAGAATAAGAGCTTCACCACCGCTCTGCTCTGTCGGAACATGTGGGGAGGGGTGCTGTTAAATATATCTTGCAGCCGTGCCAGATAGACCTCGTACACGCCGCTGATGTAGTGCCGTCTCTCTGAATATCGAGGCAATCTTTGGGCGCCATTTGTCGTTTCAACACTGAAAGTAATTTCGACTTCACAAAATAAGGCTATACATCGGTCGATGAAACAATTGTGTCTAGGGAAATTTAATAATCAAATACATGGATCTGACGTTTGTTTGCATCTCAGAACGTAATCACAGTCTTTAACAAACATACGTATAGGTTTGAAACCTGAAAGCAGCCAACTACCATGACAAATTCTTCCCAAAACCTAGATCGATATAAGAGTGTTTATTAAAATTGTTGTCGATATTATAAAGGGGTGCGCTTCGTGGCTTATTCGCGTTTTGATTAAGTTTTTTTATTTGTTTGTTTGTTTGTTTGTTTGTTGTCACGTATCTCCCTTAGTTTTGTATTTGAGTGGCAGAAAATTGGCATGTGTTCTATGGACCCCATCGGTCTTTATTCACGGGTTTTAACTTTTTCGACATATTGTTCAATATTTCAAAGGTTATAGCTAGAATCCCATCTGTGGAGTTTTCCCTTTCCTCTATGTTATCATAAATACAATTATGCTATATTCAAATTATATCACTGCGTATATTCGGAGATTATGGTTATGTTTCGACGTTACTCAAGCACGAAGGATCTCGTTCTACTTGTCATCGAGTCAAGCCTAGTCTATGAGCACGGTGCTCCCGTGAATGCGACAATTAATAATAATAGTTTATTTCACTCTCTCTGGGCAATCTTAGAGATTGAAATGGGTACATAAAACATGCAAAGTATATTTGTGACACTAATATTTCTCAGTCGCGTGCACGAGTTGGGGATCATGCTTACCTCTGAATTTCATATTAAATAATTATTTGGCCTAAATCTGTTGGACACTGTGAGCAAATGGATTTACATACATTTTTAGTACAGTTATATGTTTCAAATTACCACGAGCAAACTTGAAACAGGTTTTGAGATATATTTGATAGCCAATGTTCATCTCCTGACTTCAGTGCATCATAATCCGTGACAGTAATGAAACAAAAATTAATATATAAGTTCATCGGATGAAATTTAAAGCAACTCCTCACATTAATTACTACAGGAAGTTAAAGAATAGCTCGTAGTATTTTTACGATAAATGTTTTGCGGTGTGTCGCAAATTGATGATTTTACATTTTTCGCGCATGGGCAAACACATCACCAGCATATTTTAACGTCGGATAAACGTAGGTGGGACAACGCGACCAGCAACGCGAGTGCATGCAATTCTGGCAAATGACAAGTTGTGACAATTTACGTCTTTTACTTCATGGTGCGGTCGTCGTGGAGAACCGCCATCTTGACGTTAAACAACAGAACATTATACATTGTATACCAAACCCAAACGATTACGTGCTATTTTGATAGATAATACCTGTTTCCCCCGTTTGACTGCAATAGTCGTGAATAGATGCTAACATGCGTTTTTGAAGGTGTTGTTTTAGCTCGCCGTAATCGTTAACCAGCCCAATGGACACTATGTGTGCGAGTCAAGATTGCTGCGAGACAAACAGGATTTGCATCAACTAGAACTGAGGATTCTCCTGGAGAATTGTATTAAGCCATGACGGTTGTTCGCGTCAGAAATTGCTTCAGCATGTCGAAGGTTGTCTGTTCTGTTTTTGATACGACGTTCTGTCTGGTGAGCATTGTGCGACGCTCATTCATAGTTCCGTAGTCAGAGTATTGTGTCACACCGGGGAATGAATATACCTCGTTGATATACCTGGGTGGAGCCACCTGGTCCGCTGTTTCACCGCTCAGGAGGTTGCTGAAGATATATGATTCTAGAACGTAGAACGTGTCCGAGTGTTGTTTGATGTGTAACTTGTTTATGATCCATAGAACGGGGAAACGAGTCATGGAACCTTAAGCGTATCATATTTGAATTGAAAAACCATGCCTGGAGCTGCTGGTCAAGCCCCAGTCACACCGGATCGTACGATTTCTGGATCGTGCGATTGGTTGCGATTTGGCTGAGATACGACCAATCGGCAATGTTTGCGACGATCGCCTTAGCGGTCCTATGCTGCGATTGCTTTAAGACTGTTGGTAGATCATCGTACGATTGGTTGCACGTTTGATCGTGCGATCACCAACGATTGGAGAATATTGATCGCAAGATCAGTCGTAGGTAATCGTGCGACTAGTCGCAGGTACCCACGATTAATCGTACGATCAATCATGGGTACCAGCGACAAGTCGTACGATCAGTCGTGTCTACCTGCGACCACTCGCACGATCAGTCGTGTATACCTACGACCATTCGCACGACTGATCGCATGCAGCCGCAACCAGTCGTGCGATGGGTCGCAGGTCATTCAATCAGATATAAAAGGCTCTCAATCGTTCATCAGGATCAATAGCTAGCTCCAAGGTCCCAAGGCGTGTACTTCAGAAGTGTAGTAGTTATACATACGTCATCACTCGCTATGCCTACCAAGAAAGGGAAGGGACGTGGAAAAAGATGCAACCAGAGCCAGAGAGTGATGTCACCTCTGCACATGATGTCGTCCGGGAAACTGAACCCGAAACACAGGATTCTGGCTATGAATCGGTAGAGCAAGCGGCATTCAATAAGAAGAAAGTCCCAGAGCTAGAGCCAGCAGTAGAACAGGCTATCTGCGAATGGTTTGCCGACCACCCCCTGTTCTATGACATGGGTGACGCCAATTTCAAGAACCGGCAGCGGAAAGACCGCCTCCTGGACCAGAAGGGTAAGGAGCTCAACGTGAGGGGTAAGGTTTCTTCGTCGGGGAAGTACAGCTGCGGCTACAGCACCCAACTGTTGTTGCTGTTCCATCTGGAGCCGGATCGACATAAGTTCGAGTCTTCCTGGTGGCATTCTCTCTTCGGGCGTGACCTGACTCCCCAGAAGCGCTCCATGTATACTGGTCGCGGGCAGCTAAAGACAGGTGGTACCACCAATCGTAAGGTCGTGCAACCAGTCGGGACAGGTTGTGACTAGTCGCATTACCGATCGTGAGGTCGTACCACAGGTGGCACCACCAATTGTCAGGTGGCACGACCAGTTGCACGACCAATCGTGCGACTGTGGGAGCAGCGATCATCCACGACTGGTGGTACGACCGCCGCTAGGTCGCAACCTGGTTGCAAGCCCGGTGTGACTGGCCCTTTGGTGTGCCGTATGTGAGTGGCGTATGTCACTCTCAGAATCAATTACAAAATCAATGGGACAGTTCATACGTCGACAACCGAAGTGAATGG
>JAODUO010001985.1:0-12500 GCA_025642075.2 Ridgeia piscesae | reverse complement strand
AAATTGTAGTCAACGATACACGTTGGTACTTGTAAGTGCCGAGTCGGCTTGGCAAAAACAAGCTGGTTGGCATGTAATTTCTTACGCGCCGCTTCACCTTCCAAATACGGAAAGTCCGGTTTTTCCTCTCAGTTCACCAAACATTACTTGGTCGCTGCGTACTTATATGCAAACAAATCACAAAGATACACCTGTGGCTTTGATCGAGACTTACGTTTTTATGTTCAGTGTCTCTTTGTGCTCGTCACGTTTGTAATTAGGCTTGCAATCGGCGTTTGAAAGTGACCACCGCAGACTCTTTTCGAACTTTCCGCCGGCGGACACGCCAACTTCATCATCTAACCTGTTTTTTCGGCAGGAATCCTTTCGTGGAAGTATGTGAAAAGTTGCTTACTAACAATCATAGTATATCTATTAACTATACAGTGCATTAAATTGTTTAATTATGTTTGTTTTAATGCGTTTGGCCCGTTTTTGCGAGAGCTATGCTGCGTCGCCTATCGACTGGCGGCTTCCGTGAAATGTAAACAAAGCTCCAATCAAACCAGACAAGGCCCTAGGCAAGATGGCAGCGCCCTGTGTTGAAAGTAGCTCAGTTTAAAAAAATATTTAAATTATACCGTGACGCTGTGCTTGTCAAATTATGGTTACAAATGCTGTAAATGATATGTTCTTATGTATGGGCTGTGGTTGTTCAGCCGCGCACCTCGGCTCGCACGCTGGGTTTAGCAAGAATTAATGGCTTTACGTGTGTCACTTGTGCTATAGATGCTTCTCTCACTTGTGCTACAAATGCTTCCTCTGTCGGATCCATTTTCTACTGTGATTTATCCAAGACCACTAGCAAATAGCGTAGCTCCTCGCTAACGTAAAACACTTCCGACATTTGTAAACAACAGAAAATAGTCCGACTGACCTTCCTTTCGGTAGGCCCGCCCCTTGAAGCCTGTCAAAATCTGCCTCGGGAAGTGTCACGTTTCGAATTTTTCATTGGTTAAAAATCGTAATAATATACTTTCTCTTTATTACGAATGCAAATAAATATTATTTGTTGACACATAGGACCCTTTCGTGTATACAATAAGGTACCATATCTTTGTTTTTGCGCAGAATGTCTAATAACGAAGAAAACCAAAAAGAAACCAAAATTTACATGGGCTAGATAGGAGGTAATCAAACCACTCGGCTTGGAATAAAGATGGCGTTACGCAGTGTTCTATGACGACGATTTAGGCATTGAAAATATTTTGTTTCCCAGTTTGTCTGATAAGTGAATATGCTTCTGTCACCATTGATGTATACTTATATAGTATACATTTAGGTATATGGAATGTTGCAGCTGTGTTTCAATTCCTTTAAAGACAACGTTAGTTATTTTATTAAAAATATTATCGACACCAACCAGCATAGTGATGGTAATTTTGTTTTCCACATGTGTGTTGGCTTAAACAGGCAAACACATCGTTTATATGTTATATTATATCATATGATACATAAAACATCTGAACATGTGAACCTATAATTATTCATCCATGCAAAGTTATGGATAGGAATGTTTTACAACAGGCGACGTGAAACCAAGATGGCGCACACATCGTCGCCAGTTTGTCCTTCATAAAATGTAACAAAGAATTACTTTAAATGTTGATACATAATTCGCATAATTCCATATAACTCAAATTGGTAAACAAGAATACATAACAAAATAATAAACATATAACATATGTAGACTAAGCCAGTTTATTTTATTTAAGATATTATCAACACCGATCAGCATATTGATCATTTTGTTTTCCACATACGTGTTAGCTTAAACAGGCAAAAGCACTTATCCCAACAATGGTATTGACTTTAGGGACAAAAACTAGAAATGATCAAAGCTAGGCAACCTTTCTCATCATAGTAAGCAATGAATTTAAAGATAATACGATATCGGACAGGAAGACAATGCAATGACTTTAGAAGCCGCATATAACGAATGAAACATGGAGACCTAGTCTCAATCCTTGCTAAGCAATTCTGAACACATTGTAATTTTGTGATGCTGTTAAAGGTAACATTATGGTAGAGGGGATTACAACAGAAACATGCATTGAATCACGAATATGATTATATAACAATAATGGAACGTACGAGCATTAGTTGTCTTTCCACCACAAACCATAAACGTTCTTACCTTCGAGTCATTGCATCGTCCAATCTGTGCCCGTCCTCGTTATGTTTCGGCATCTGTTGATATCCTAGTGTCTGCTAACATCTTAAACTGCACCTTGTGTGCAGCTTAGTTGAGACCAACTGTCACTCTACATTGAGCGTGCATGCATCGTCTGCTGCACTCGACCCCAATCGAACAAACCAAGAAACAGATGAAGTTGGCCTTGCACTGTTAACGGGGAGAACTACGTTTGACCCCAACGATTCCATGCTATTGGTCGTTGCACCCGTCAGTCATTTGTTAATAGAAATAACAGTCACGTGCAAGTCACCGATATGGCGAAGTTACATGTCAACCCCTGCATTCTGACGCAAGCTATGCGAAGAATGTCCAACACCAACTGACTGATATTGCATTGTCTGTGTTAAACACAATGAAGCAAGGCACAATTGGTTTGTATGGCATAAATAGCTTCGACGTTCGTGTAGGTATGTGCAAATAGTCCATGACCGAATCCATGTGCACCTTAATGAGAATGAATGGGTACCAAAGAACCAGTGGCGGGCGAAGACGCGTGGAGGAAGAGGGAGTTGTAGACAAGCAGAGAAGATTGGAAGAATAAGGAAAACGGGATAGATATAGTGTGACGGCAGAGATAGATGAGGGAGGATCGGAGGAGGAAAGGGGAGGACGAGAGATGGAGAGAGGGAAGGAGGGAGGGAGGGAGGGAGGGAGGAGGGTGGGTGGGTGGGTGGAGGGAGGAGAGGAGGAGGGAGGAGGAGGGAGGGAGGAATGAAGGAAGGAAGGAGGGAAGGGAAGGAGGTAGGAAGGGATGGAGATAGGAAGAGAGGTAGGGCTGAGGGAGAGAAGGAGGGAGTAATAATTTAATGTTCAGGTTTTTTACTTAGTTTATATCTTAATGGATGTAGCATTAATTGGAAAAGCAAACTATATTTTGTTCCGTAATATGCAGCACTGACATAATGTTGTACTATAATTATCAGTAGAAATAGTAGATATTGATAGTTATCGGTATTTTATCGAATCACAAATGTGGAATAACCCTAATACAAGTAAGCCGGTAGACTTAAGTACTGCCGTTACACACACGCACGCACGCACGCACGCACACACACACAGACACACACACACACACACACACTCATACACACACACACGGTAGACCCAAGTACTGCACACACATGCACGCACGCACACACGCACGCACACACGTGCACACAGACACCCACACACACAAACATGCACTCCAGACACACACACACACACACACACACACACACACACACACACACACACACACACACACACACACACACACACACACACACACACACACACACACACACACACACACACACACACACACACACACACACACACACACACACACATCATCATATCACACACACACACACACACACACACACACACACACACACACACACACACACACACACACACACACACACACACACACTGATATAGGCATTATAGAAATCTTACTATTATTATACAACCATTTTCTTTTACTTTCTAGCATAAGCTTGGTTAACAAATGCCACAACACTGCTTATTGTGTATATGTGTGACTTTAAAACTTTTTCACACCCACGTTTTCATTGCTATAGTAAAACAGGGAAGACATGGATTGTTGCCTACTAGCCTTGGAGCCATGTCTGTTTTTGTCGTAGTGTACTAGATTATATTATCATGTGGCCCTTAATCAGCCATTACATCAACAAGTTGCGTTATTTTCAATACACTGTTATGTTATATCTGGATTAGTATGGATGTTTTTTTCTGAAGTAATAAGTTTGCTTTTTTAAAGAGGTGTACGTTTGATAAATGTGAAAAAAAATCTGTTCAAAGTTTAAAATACACAACTTTTGTCATTTATATTATTTCACTATTGCCAGTTTGCCTTGAAACAGGGGCATTTATCGATGGTTCCCCTCACCAGAGGCCATCCGCCTTATAGGCCTACGGTCACTTTGGGTTTGTTGAAGGGTTGGCCGTATAAGAAGTGGACTACTGTGTTTGTGTGTGTTGTGTTGTGTTGTGTTGTGTTGTGTGTGTTTGTGTTGTGTGTGTGTGTGTGTGTGTGTGTGTGTGTGTGTGTGTGTGTGTGTGTGTGTGTGTGTGTGTGTGTGTGTATGCTTGTCTCTGTGTTTGCCTGCAACTATCTACAACAACTAACTACCAACTGGTCAGTTAATTCTGTGTGTGTGAACAATTGTTTTTGTCTGAAAAATGATAAATTACAAAACTAGTACAACTGTTTAGGTTTATTGTATAAATCGGTGTTTCTCCTATATAAGCGAGGTGGGCTTCTAAGCCACCTCACTCAAAATATGCCAGAATTGCCACCTAATAGCTATTTCTTGCTATAAACATGCTTACATGCTGCTATCTTGGAGTTATGCATTTCTTTCCTCTATGAATCCCAGGGAATACGTTAAAACGTCCTTCAGAATGCACCATTTTGGAGGTATTTTCAAAAGTAGTTCTGGGTGGCCATGGCCCCGGATATCTATGATCAAAGAAAACACTGTCTTTATGTATATATGGGTGTGTCTGTGGGTCTGTTTCAACACGGCTTTGGCTACCACACTTTTCAACCCATCAGCCCTGTGTTTTTCGTTGATGTTCATATCATCTCTGTTGCCGTGATCAAATCGTCAATGGGGGTAACCGTAAAATGTAACCCTTTCTTCAACAGACCGCGACTTCACCCATGTCTAACTGCCCACACAAAATATGAATATATGCAAATGACACATGGCACCGGGCACTTCGTCACATTGTTGTTTTTTACAGCCTCGCATCTGGCCAGTTGGATGTCCTGCTTTGAAGAATTTAAGTAACATTTAGAAACAAACACATCACTAAAACAAGGAATTCCTCTTCAAACTGCTCAAATACGATTCGTAGTTGTTTATTTTATAATGCACTGATTTTGTATATATATATATATATATATATATTGTGTATGTGTGTTTGGGACAGAAGGCAGGGAAAAGAACAAAGAAGAAGAGTATCAAATGTTGAAATGATTAATTAAGGAGTAGACACCACAACACACAATTCTGTATACTTTCGTGTAAATGTAAGTTCTTATATAGCACAGTATCCAATCCTCAGGATTGCTCAAAGTGCCTTACACTTTACTCCCTCGCAGACCTATTCAATCGAACTCCATCTCGGCTTCTCTTGGAATCATTCAGCCAAGCGGCAATTAATTCGCGAAGACTACTCGTACACAACTATCCACCACTGTCTGCAGCCAGGTACTCATTTATACAGCCGGGTCAACTGGAGCAATGTAGGGTGAAGAAACTTGCCCAAGGTTTCTCATGGCAGCACAGGATTCGAACCCGGGTCCTCTTAGTCCGATGATCTACCCCCGAGCCACTGTAAGTAGCTACTTATGTTTAAATGCTACTTGGCACTAAGTAGTCTGGATCTGAACTACTGCTGTCAGGGATAACATCTTCTCACAAGGCCACGTGTCCTGGGAAAGCTATGGAAGAACAGTAGATACCAACGTCGTGTTCCTAGTAATACGTGTGCATCCCTACCTGTTCTTTCAGAGCCGTCAAGTTGAGTCAGGTAATTAATTACACGTCGTGTTTATTTAGTGCCATTTCAATTCTATTATAGCATCTGTCTATTAAAATGTCACGATTCAAAACAAACTACCAGGTAGTCGTTTGTTTCCATGTGATTTATGGCGTATTTGTCTCTCTGTCTGTTGCAAAAAATATTGCAACTGAGCTTGTCACTAGTAGACTAGACTATTTAATTCCTTAAAGATATCACAAAATTGTGACGTGTCCAAAATTGCTTAACAAAGGTTGTGACTAGTTTCCCAACGTCTTTTTTCTCGTCCTATGCCGCCTCTAAAGTCTCAGCACTGATAGCCTGTCAAATATACATCATTTGTGATCTAGACTTATAAAATGTTCACAAAATATCAGATGTCATAGTTGATCAACTATGCAGGCTTGCTTAATATTTTGTGAACATTTTATAACTCTAGATTACATATTATATATTTCACAGACACATCAACCTAACATCAACTGTGATGGGCTACAGTGAAGTGGGTTTTAAATCACAACATTGTGAAGTTTAGTTAAGCATCTTTCTTGGTTCCATACACAATGAGGATTAAAATGACACCTCATTTATTGAAATATCTCGGTAGTTATTATTGCAAGACTGGAAACAAACTTTAACAAAACAAAATTATGAGAAATTATATCAAATGTACTCATACTGTCTACCTTTTTTAAATACACGCGTTGGTATATACGTGTATTTTGTTAGTTTCTCAAGAGAAATAAACTGGACATCAAGAGATGAGATTATAAAGTGTGCACGTCTGCAGTAAACAAAAAATGTATGGAACATGACCAGGACAACTATTTTTAGGTCACATGTGACTTAATACATGATTGGTCATGACAGGTCATGTGTGCAGTAAAACCACTCAATCATTACACTGTATGATAATATATATCACTTAAAAAGATTGATGATACAAAAGTCATTGTCATACAAAGATTACTTTAATAAACTATTCAAACAGTGTTTGAGATATAAAAAAATGAAAGTAAAGGTAAAGTCATATATAGCCTGTAGTCCTGTCCTTAGGACTGTTCAAAGCACTTTACAATTTACACCCTGGCAGACCTGTTCAAGTGAACATCTCAACTTCTCTGGGACACAGCATTGACATAGAGGATTGTTGCCAAAGCATGCATTTGTACATAAACCTGGTGTAAGATCAACCAAAACCTGTGTGTGTGTGTGTGTGTGTGTGTGTGTGTGTGTGTGTGTGTGTGTGTGTGTGTGTGTGTGTGTGTATATGTGTGTGTGTGTGTGTGTGTGGGTGTGTGGTGTGTGTGGTGTGTGGGGTGGGGTGTGTGTGTGTGTGTTTTGTGTGTGTGTGTGTGTGTGTGTGTGTGTGTGTGTGTGTGTGTGTGTGTGTGTGTGTGTGTGTGTGGTGTGTGTGTGTGTGTGTGTGTGTGTGTGTGTGGTGTGTGTGTGTGTGTGTGTGTGTGTGTGTGTGTGTGTGGGTTGTGTGGGGTGGTGTGGTGTGTGTGTGTGTGTGTGTGTGTGTGTGTGTGTGTGTGTGTGTGTGTGTGTGTGTGTGTGTCTGCAAACAATCCAGTGGCCAGCTCGACGAAGCAGGCTTAAAATTAGGCAATTATTTAGTAACATGTTTGTGTAACCTCCTACGTTATAGTTTGAAAACAAATCATGTCATATACTAAGACAATCTTGCCAGCAGTAAGAATATTCCTGGCGGTTTCATGCAACTGGACCCAGAGGCATAATTCAGGAACTGACACAAACATGATTGTAAACATATTCAAATAGTATAAAACTTAGATATTTTTTGTTTTGCATAAAAAAATGACTCTGTAGAAAATCACCAACCATACCCCCGAACCCTGTCATCAGGATATACCTGAAGATGTCACCTAACCCGGTATGTGACAATGTCAGCAAACCCGGTTAGGGAAAATGTATGCTAAAAACCCCCAGGAATTTTTTATTGCATAACATCTGTCATAGCATATACCTGGGTTAGCGTGACATCTGTCATGGCATATTCCTGGGTTAGCGTGACATCTGTCATGGTATATACCTGCACTGACAGTGCTTCGGGAGTGATGGTTGGCTGATTGTGCTGACGAGACGTCTTATTTTTAGCATGCAAAACAAGTTTTTATAAGTAGGTCTAATGTTGTATGACTATTTGCTAATATGTTGACAATCATGTTTGTGTCAGTTCCTGAATTATGCCTCTGGGTCCAGTTGCATGAAACCGCCAGGAATATTCTTACTGCTGGCAAGATTGTCTTAGTATATGACATGATTTGTTTTCAAACTATAACGTAGGAGGTTACACAAACATGTTACTAAATAATTGCCTAATTTTAAGCCTGCTTCGTCGAGCTGGCCACTGGATTGTTTGCAGATACACACACACACACACACACACACACACACACACACACACACACACACACACCCCCCAAAAATAGCCCACACCACACACACACACACACACACACACACACACACACACACACACACACACACACACACACACACACCACACCACACACACACACACACACACACACACACACCACACACACACACACACCACACACACACACACACACAAAAAACACACCACACACACCCACCCACACACCCCACACACACACAAAAAAAAAAAATAACACACACACACACAAAAAAATATACACACACACATACACACACACACACACACACCGCCCACGGGGTGATCTTCCCGGGTTTTTGATGTACAAATGCATGCTTTGGCAACTTCTTGTAAATTTGGGCCCGGGAAAAGGAGTTTTCCCTTTGCCCCAGGGTGTAAATTGTAAAGTGCTTTGAACAGTCCTAAGGACAGGACTACAGGCTATATATGACTTTACCTTTACTTTCACTTTTTTTTATCTCAAACACTGTTTGAATAGTTTATTAAAGTAATCTTTGTATGACAATGACTTTTGTATCATCAATCTTTTTAAGTGATATATATTATCATACAGTGTAATGATTGAGTGGTTTTACTGCACACATGACCTGTCATGACCAATCATGTATTAAGTCACATGTGACCTAAAAATAGTTGTCCTGGTCATGTTCCATACATTTTTTGTTTACTGCAGACGTGCACACTTTATAATCTCATCTCTTGATGTCCAGTTTATTTCTCTTGAGAAACTAACAAAATACACGTATATACCAACGCGTGTATTTAAAAAAGGTAGACAGTATGAGTACATTTGATATAATTTCTCATAATTTTGTTTTGTTAAAGTTTGTTTCCAGTCTTGCAATAATAACTACCGAGATATTTCAATAAATGAGGTGTCATTTTAATCCTCATTGTGTATGGAACCAAGAAAGATGCTTAACTAAACTTCACAATGTTGTGATTTAAAACCCACTTCACTGTAGCCCATCACAGTTGATGTTAGGTTGATGTGTCTGTGAAATATATAATATGTAATCTAGAGTTATAAAATGTTCACAAAATATTAAGCAAGCCTGCATAGTTGATCAACTATGACATCTGATATTTTGTGAACATTTTATAAGTCTAGATCACAAATGATGTATATTTGACAGGCTATCAGTGCGAGACTTTAGAGGCGGCATAGGACGAGAAAAAAGACTTGGGAAACTAGTCACAACCTTTGTTAAGCAATTTTGGACACGTCACAATTTTGTGATATCTTTAAGGAATTAAATAGTCTAGTCTACTAGTGACAAGCTCAGTTGCAATATTTTTTGCAACAGACAGAGAAAAAATGATTACTGGAAAAAAACGACTTGGTATTTGTTTTAATCGGACATTTTAATAGACAGAGTATAATAGAATTGAAATGGCATTAAAAAATTAAGTAGCTACTTACAGTGGCTCGGGGGTAGATCATCGGACTAAGAGGACCCGGGTTCGAATCCTGTGCTGCCATGAGAAACCTTGGGCAAGTTTCTTCACCCTACATTGCTCCAGTTGACCCGGCTGTATAAATGAGTACCTGGCTGCAGACAGTGGTGGATAGTTGTGTACGAGTAGTCTTCGCGAATTAATTGCCGCTTGGCTGAATGATTCCAAGAGAAGCCGAGATGGAGTTCGATTGAATAGGTCTGCCAGGGAGTAAAGTGTAAGGCACTTTGAGCAATCCTGAGGATTGGATACTGTGCTATATAAGAACTTACATTTACACGAAAGTATACAGAATTGTGTGTTGTGGTGTCTACTCCTTAATTAATCATTGCAACATTTGATACTCTTCTTCTTTGTTCTTTTCCCTGCCTTCTGTCCCAAACACACATACACAAAAAAAATATATATATATAAAAAATATTTTAAAAAAAAACAAAATTTCAGTTTGGGGTTTCCCTTGTTTTAGTGATGTGTTTGTTTCTAAATGTTACTTAAATTCTTCAAAGCAGGACATCCAACTGGCCAGATGCAGGCTGTAAAAAACAACAATGTGACGAAGTGCCCGGTGCCATGTGTCATTTGCATATATTCATATTTTGTGTGGGCAGTTAGACATGGGTGAAGTCGCGGTCTGTTGAAGAAAGGGTTACATTTTACGGTTACCCCCATTGACGATTTGATCACGGCAACAGAGATGATATGAACATCAACGAAAAACACAGGGCTGATGGGTTGAAAAGTGTGGTAGCCAAAGCCGTGTTGAAACAGACCCACAGACACACCCATATATACATAAAGACAGTGTTTTCTTTGATCATAGATATCCATGGCCACCCAGAACTACTTTTGAAAATACCTCCAAAATGGTGCATTCTGAAGGACGTTTTAACGTATTCCCTGGGATTCATAGAGGAAAGAAATGCATAACTCCAAGATAGCAGCATGTAAGCATGTTTATAGCAAGAAATAGCTATTAGGTGGCAATTCTGGCATATTTTGAGTGAGGTGGCTTAGAAGCCCACCTCGCTTATCATATAGGAGAAACACCGATTTATACAATAAACCTAAACAGTTGTACTAGTTTTGTAATTTATCATTTTTCAGACAAAAACAATTGTTCAAAACGAATTTAAGGTTGGTGTTGTTGTTGTGTGTTGAGGCCCCGGGCACACACACAACAACCCCCACCACAAAACACAACCCCCCCCCCCCCAAAAAAAAAAAAAAAAAACCCCCACAACACAAACCCCCCAAAAACCCCAAACACGTAGTCCCTTCTTTAAAGGCCAACCCCAACAAACCCAAAGTGACCATAAAGGCGGATGGCCTCGGTGAGGGGAACCATCAAAAATGTTTCAAGGCAAACGGGAAAAGTGAAATAATATAAATGACAAAAGATGTGTTTTTTTTGGAATTTTTTTTCACATTTATCAAACTACACCTCTTTTAAAAAAACAAACTATTACTTCAAAAACCCCAATAAACCAGTTTAAAATCAGTGTATTGAAAAAAACGCAACTTTTTGTTTGGCTGATTAAGGACCACATGATAATATAAACTAACTACTGCAAAAAACATATCCTACGACAAAAACAGACATGACTACAAGGCTAGTAGGTATTTTTTTTTAAAAGCATGAAAACTTGGGTGTGAAAAGTTTAAAACAACAAAAATAACTGAGCTTTTTTCCCAATGCAAAAAGTTTTTTTTTTAAAAAAAAAAAAAAAATTTAAAATTTTTTTTTTTTTTTTTTTTTTTGTTTGTGTGTGGTTTTTGTTTGTGTGTGTGGTGTGTGTTGTGTGTGTGTGTGTGTTGGGTTGTGGGTGGTTTGGTGGGGTTGTTTTTGTGTGGTGTGTGTGTTGGTGTGTGTGTGTTGTGTGTTGTGTTGTGGGGGGGGCTGGGCGTGCGTCGCGGGCGGGCGGGGGGCTGCGGCTCGTGTGTCTGCTGCTGTGTTCAGATTGGGTCTACCGTTGTTTGTATATTGTTGTGTTTTGTCATGTGCAAGGAAAAAAATATAGTTTGCTTTTCCAAAATGCCCCTCCAAAGATATAAACAATAAAACTTGAACAAAATTTTTACCCCCCTCTCTCCCTCACCCCCCTCTTTCCCTTTCCTTTCCCCCCCCTTTCTTCCTTCCTTCCCTTTATTCCTCCTCCCCCCCTTTCCCCCCCCCTTTCCCCCCCCCCCCCCCCCACCCCCCCTCCCTCCCTCCCCCCCTCCCTCCTTCCCTCTCTCCATCCTCCATCTCACTCCTTTCCTCCGATCCTCCCTCATCTATTCTGGGCACCAATCTATCCCTTTTTCCTATTCTTTTCCCCCTTTTCTGCTTGTCTACATCCCTTTCCTCCACGTTTCGCCCGCCACTGGGTTTTTTTGGGACCCATTCCCTCATTCCTTTAATGCCATGGGGGCACTATTTGCACATACCCACAAGTCGAAGTATTTTTGCCATACAAAAAATTTTGGGAATACCGTTTTTTATTTTTTAACACAGACAATGCAACCGTTTTTGTTGGAATTTTTGCTCGGTCAGAATGCAGGGGGAATTAACTTCGCCATATGGTGACTTGCACGTGACTTTTTTTCTATTTAAAAAATATGACGGGGGCAACGACCAATACATGGAATCGTTGGGGGCAAAAGTAGTTCTCCCCCAAAGTGCAAGGGCCAAATTTATCTGTTTCTTGGGTTTTTTCGATTGGGGGCGAGTGCAGCAGACGATGCCGTTGACGCTCAATGTAGAGTGACAGTTGGAACTAAGCTGCACAAGGTGCAGTTTAAGATGTTAGCAGACACTAGGAATCAACAGATGCCGAAACA